>WBZZ01000775.1:2500-5000 GCA_019918135.1 Paulinella micropora
GCTGGTGCTGCAAATGGGCGTGCTCTCTTCGCTTTTACACGTGGCGCTAGCGGCCCTGGAGCCCTGGCTGCTGGGCACCTACTATGCCAGCTCTTGCTCCGTGGGCTTCTCCGCCACATTGTTCGCGCTTAAAGTCATCCTCAACTACAGCGAAGACGCGCGCCCAGTCTCACGGCCTAGAATCCTAGGCTTTCTGCTGCCGGTCGAACTGCCAACCAAACATATGGCGTGGTTCGAGCTCCTTGTCACTCACTACGCAGTTCCTCAAGCCTCCTTCACCGGACACTTGGCCGGCATCTTGGCCGGTTTGCTGTACGCTCATCGGGCGAAGCTTGCACGCATGTTGCGTGGTAGTTCGACCAGGTCTGAACGTTCAGGTGGTGGCGCGGGCTCTGAAAACCGGGACTTGTACCGGCCGCCAGCGTCCAGCCAAGCTGGGGCAGCGGATCGCCCACCTCCACCAAGACCTGGCTGGATGCTGAGGGGCGAACGGCGACCCCGAGGAGTGAACGCAGCCAGGCAAGCTAGTGGCGCCATCTGAGAATCGATGCGCGTGATGATGGCTGAAAACGAACCGAAGCCATGACGTTCTGTTTTCAACCCCCCCCCCCCCCCCCCCTCCCCCAAAAAAAAGACAGCTAACGTTTGTCGTTTGTTTTTACGCAAACACCTCTAATAAGAAAATACTTGTCACTAGTAGGAATAAGTGAAGAGGAAAATGGAAGTGGTATCAAGAGATAAAAAAAGAGAAAAAACAAAGTGAAAAAAAAATTACGCTTCACTTTTCCACTTTTGTACCTCTCAATACCACTTCCATTTTACTTTTACGCTTCCCACTTATTCCTACAAGTGGCAAGTTTAAAAGTGTTTGCGTAGAAAAAAAAAAAAAAAAAAGAGAGAGAGAGAGAGAGAGAGAGCAGTCACAGTTTAAAGTAATGCAGAGACCCGACTGGCATGTAATAGTCATTTTAATTTCAAGAGGAAGAAAAATATGTGTTTCATCGATGTTCGACTACTTATTTTAGGACTAAGTGACCTGCAACAGCTGTTTCGTTTGTTTGGCGGGCTTTTGTCTGTAAGAATTGAATAACCTATTAAAGGACGTTTGGAGCTGGTTAGCTAGTCAACTGGGGACGCCTGGGAGACGTTAAACCTGCTTCTAATACCCTCTATTAATATACTGTTCAACTTCTTAAGGGGGGGTATATACCATTTGTGTTATCTGCTCTCAGATTCAACCGTTTCAAGCATGGCGTTTCAGAATTGGGGGGGCCGCGGCGGGGGTAGCAAAGGTCTTGGGGAGGCTTTCCTTGCCTACGTTGCCTCTGGGCTGGGCGACCGGGACTATAACGGGCTAGGGGGCATCAGGGTGCTATTAAAAAGCCAGAGATACAACTAAGAGCGCGTTTTTGGATGGACCGGGATTCAGTTCAACACGGGGGCGGTCAATCCGAAGCTCGTCAACCCGCGCCGACTTGAAGTTGATCCCGCCGCATCGAAGTTGCTGTGCCCCTCGTGTTCCATCCCGATCCTTCCAGCGTCAGGCATGATGGCCCTTACCTCACATGATACTTCCCGAAGAACAATCGATGCCGAGAAGCTTCAAGCATGACTGTCCGAGGGACGTACTGCGGGAAGTAATCTGAGCGGAGCTGCAGCGCACAAGGCTGGCGGTGTTGCAAGGCCAGTATTACTTTTCGCTTGGGTTAGTATAGACCGGGATAGTATAGACCAACACTAGGTCGGGGGGACGATGAATGACTAGTAGTAGGAGCAGGCTCTGGGGGAAGTCGGGGAAGCGGCAAATATTTTTATTCTGATCATATGTGGTAACAGTCAATTGAGTAACGGTTTCAGTCAGGGACTCATGATGGGGAAGTGCGAGGTGGTTACTAGTAATATCATGGCGCATGAGTAACTTGATGGGCAACAGCTTTGTTCAGGCTTGCGGGAATTTGTATTACTCGAAATCACTCACTGAACAATTCACTGATGTTCACTGGTATATGGAATCTCGGGCAAGGGGTGAGGGTGGATATAAGTATTCGCGAATCAGTGGCTCAACTTGAACTGAGTTACTGAAAATCTTACAACAATGTAGATGTTAGCGATCGGCCCAACTTGAAATATTTGTTTAGATGATTCATTATTAATAATACTAATACGGCGACGACCGTCACTCAGGTTCGTATATGCATTCTATCCCGAGGTTGGTCGGCGGCTGTGTAAGTTCGACTTCTCGCGCGCTCGGGGGGGAGAAGACATTATGCCGGCCCACCCGGTACTACTATGTAATGGCAATACTTACCGTTCCGGCCCGGTCTGTCGGTTATCCTTGGCCGGTCTGGAGTCACTACTTTAATATGTCAGAATATCAAATAATTGAAAAACGTAATACTGTAATGTTCCACAAAGTGAAGAAAAATAAAAACTAGTATTAATACTGTAAAAGAAATATATGAAATGTTAGGAAGCTGGGAAGATGCAGGAGATATTAATT
>WBZZ01000775.1:10000-15000 GCA_019918135.1 Paulinella micropora
ACACAAGAACAAACTCATGAGCGAAAAAACCGCCACGTAATCCGGCTCCAAACAGAACTCAAGCAGAACCGACAACAAAAACTGATCCGAAAGAGACATCTGCGAGATCTCAAAAGGGCAGGTTCAATTCCAGCTGCTGTTGCAAAAAGCCTGCAAAAAACTTGGCGAGTATTATTGAAGACCGGTAACCGCCTCCGCCGTCGTCTCAAGGAAGCAACTTTAAGCTCCGCTCAACGACAAGCAAATACACGCTTCCGAACTGACCCTAATAAGTTTGCCAAAAATCTGTTTCATCCCCCTCAACCCAAACCACTTCCTCCCTATCCAAAGAAAACTGTGACTCCTACTTTCCCAACCTATACAAAGACGCTAATCGTGAACAAACCTACGTGCCCTTACCTGAAATGAATCGCCCGCCTCTACCAACTGTCCCCTTTGACCTCAAGCCACCGTCCTTCTTGGAAACCAAAAGATCTGTGTTTGCCAAGCGTAATGGTGCAGCCCCTGGCAGAGATGGTATTAGCTACCTTGTTTACAAGAGACTTCCCACCGCTTTACTTTTCTTACACAAACTCATTGTCAAGGGCCCAAGCTGCTATCTCCCTCCTTCATAAGGACGGCGATCCACTTCAGGCCTCAAACTATCGTCCGATTGCTCTGACAAGCTGCTCGGGTAAGGTATTTTTCTCTTTGTGGTCAAAACGCCTAGAGCGTTTTTTGCTAGATAACAAGTACTTTGACAGAGCAAAACAAAAAGGTTTCCTCCGTAACGTTGCAGGATGCCCCGAGCACATTGCTACTACAAAAGCCACCATCAGAAATGCAAAAGATCACTATCGCCAACTGGTCATAGCATGGATTGACCTACAAAACGCTTTTGGAAGCGTAAACCACAACTTGATCCAGTTCGCTCTCTGGTGGTACCACGTGCCCCCTATGTTTGCTCGCATAATCTTTTTATACTACGAACTCTTAGTAGCCACAATCAAAGGGAAAGATTGGTCATCAGAACCCTTTGTTTTTGCTGTTGGCGTTTTTCAAGGATGCTGCATTTCTCCTCTCCTTTTCAACATAGTTTTCAACCTACTCCTTGACCTCCTATTATCCTTGACCAAAAACAACGGTTATCATTTCAAGCATAAGACCTCAACAGATGAAGTCATCGTGCACGAAGCTGCTTATGCTGACGACTCAAACTACACTGCCGATCCCCGAAACACTGTCAATCGTCCATCAACATGATTGACAAATTTCTGTCATGGTCCAGAACAATGGCCGCGAAACCGCCCAAATGCAAAAGCCTTGCTTTCAAATACTGGACTAAAGCCGACGACTATAAGGGTCTCAAACGATTATTGCCGATCTCGTTCCCACCCTTCGACCCCGCCCTTACTATTACTGGCAAACCGATTGACTTCATCGCTGACAAGCCTTTCAAAGACCTCGGATGGATTGTCTACCATGACCTCAGCGAAAACGAACAACGTGCAGCAATCCAAAAGAAGTTCATTCTTTCTATGCAAGCCATCGATCGCTGCTCGATCAATGGCTTTATGAAATTTTGGTTATACCAGCACTACGCTGTCCAGTCACTTGCCTGGCCATTTCTCATTTATGACCTCTGCTTATCTTTCGCCAAAACCCTTGAGAAAATTGCGACCCGCTTCCTCAAAAAATGGGCCAATATCTACAAAAGAGCTCTTGTCTCTTGCCTTTACCGCCCACGCTCGAAATTCGGTCTACAGCTCCAATCCATCGTCTCTTTTTACCAGCGACTTCAAATCAACCGTGCTCAAATGCTGAAGTACTGCCCAGATAAACACCTCTCGTCCATTTATGCGATGAACCTGACGAAACACGAAACATTTCGAACTATCTGGAAACCAGAGCCTGTGCTCGAAAAGCTTGAGGCACAAGTTGATTTTGAATTCAAACATCGAGGCCAATCCGATCATCTCGGACTTGGCCATGGTCGCTACCCAAAAGAACATTCCATCACCGACCGCAAAGACAGGGTTTTAGAATTAGCTGCTGAGACAATACTTGAGACAACCACAGTGCATGACATGGACAAAGCCATGCAAGGGTGCTTCCTTCGTTTTGAAGATGCATGCCCCTTCGACCTCTCCTGGGCTCGCCTCATCGGAACCCGTAATCCCCGTTTAATCTCTTGGGTCATCAACGCAAGCACAAACTCGGTTATTACCCCCGACCTTAGACGTCTGTGGGGAATCATTCCCAACAACAAGTGTGCCCTCTGTTCTGGTCAAGCACATCTATGCCACATCCTCTCCGGTTGCCATGTTGCCCTCAAACAAGGCCGCTATACCTGGCGTCATGACTCTGTGCTCTGCACTATTGAAGCTCCCCTTCAAAAACACATCGAGAGCCATAACAAACGCTCCCCTATAGACCAAAATGAATCAAAGTCTATGTTTGTGAAAGAGGGCGAGCAGAAGCCTAAGAGACAGTCATTTCATCGACCATCCCTGCTTGACACTGCAAACGATTGGCAACTCCAAACCCAATACACCGGTTCTGAGCAAGCCTTTCCTGTCCACATTTGTGTCACTGACCTCCGCCCCGATATCGTTGTCTGGTCACTGTCTACCAAGATATGTATTCTGATCGAGCTAACGTGCCCGGTCGAGGAAAACATCCTTGACGCACGAGCCTACAAGACCAACCGATACAACAAGCTCAAATCTCAAATCGAGGACAACGGATGGACCTGCCACCTTCGACCAATCGAATGCAGGGCTCGCGGCATGGTATCGTTCTCTGTTCATCGATGTTTCCGCGCCTTGGGTTTTTCCCATCCCCAATCCAAATCCCTTTGCTTCAAGCTATCCTCCTGCGTAGCTCGTTGCTCTTTTGCGATTTATCGCTCCTGTGCAGTCAAAAATTGGACTAATCTTCCTCTAGTCCGTATTGGTGACTGCATTCCATCATAGCCGTCCAGTGTTGCATAGCCCGGGCTAGGTCCCTGCGGGGGTTTAGGCCTCATACAATGTCATCATTGTAGCTTGCGCAAGCTTACGGTGCTCAAAACACTTGGACTAACGGCTTCCTTTTCTTTCTCTTCTTCCTTATCCTCCCACTCTCCATTCCTAGATTGCCCTTTTCTTCAACGTCCTTCCTCCTCTTCTTTTTCCAGAACACAGTCTACCCGTGATTCCCATCCCGGACACATGCACAGTACACAAATTATTGTTTGATGTGAAACTGCGTTCCTTTGCAAGGACTACATTCCTTTGCGACATCTCATCATCTATCTATCTATCTATCTATCTACCTATCTACCTATCTACCTACGTACCTACCTACCTACCTACCTACCTACCTACCTATCTATCTATCTATCTATCTATCTATCTATCTATCTATCTATCTATCTATCTATCTATCTATCTATCTATCTGTCTGTCTGTCTTTCTGTCTGTCTGTATCCATCCATCCATCGATCCATCCATCCATCGATCCATCCATCCATCTATCTATCATCTATCTGCCTTTTTTATTCACAAGCTTGTAACTGAGCCACTCAAGAAGCGACAGCAACAAGAGCTATCTCTGGTTTCTGTCGCTGCGAGTTACTTTAAGGACAAAATTGACCATTTATAAGCTCAGCTTTCTCGCTCAAAAGTAGCGGTATGGCAGTGCTGATGGTCTCGGTGGAAAGCTCAGTGCCAGAGCTTTATAGTGACGTGTTCGTCCTTGTTGTATCCTCAACATTGAGCGAGACAAGAAGTTCAAAGTTCGATGGTTGTGCAGTTTGAATGTGCGTAGTAATGTTGGATTGACCAGTGATTTGCTGGACCGAAGCGAAGTGGAACTCAGTCAGCGAGTCGTGTGCAATCGTGTTGATGAGGGCCAGATGGAAGGTCGCGCTATCTCTGGGAGCAGCTAGAGAGAGAGAGAGAGAGAGAGAGAGAGAGAGAGAGAGAGAGAGAGAGAGAGAGAGAGAGAGAGAGAAGGAGAGAGAAGGAGAGAGAGAGAGAGAGAAGGAGAGAGAGCGAGAGAAGGAGAGAGAGAGAGAGAGGGGGGGGGGGGGTGAGAGGAAGAGGGAGGGAGAGATAGAGAGACACACACACAAACACAGACACATATAAAGGTACAGACAGACACATCGAAAGAGAGAGAGAGAGAGAGAGAGAGAGAGAGAGAGAAATGAAGAAAGAGAAACACACCGCCCAAAGACCCGCGGCGGGCGCGCACCAGGAAGGGCAAGGGTTGGTTTGGCACCCAGAGCAGCAAATCGCGCTACCAGAAGGAGTAAAAGGAAAAGAAAAAAGGAGAAGGAAATGGAGAAAAAACAGAAAAAGGAGAGGCAGAAGCCAAATCAGAAGGGCAAAAGAAGACATCCCTCCTAAGTATGTAGAATAAGCGATGATATCAAGTGATTTGGCCTCAGCCGATTTATTTTGAATCTTGCTTGTGCAGTAGCTCCTTTGAAAGCTTCCATGAAGAGTTTTCTAACTAATGAGCCACAATCCTAATGCCGGACACACAAATCGGCTTAGAACGAAGCGCTTGAATCTGAAGTCATTGCTTATCATACTTAATTTGGAAAGCTGGTCAAACACTTAAAAATGTCAAAGCATACCTTGATAAGCGAGGCCGCGGCCCATACGTCTACCATGGTGGCATTCTTTCCCCGACCGCGTTCGTCCACGTACTCCGACAACGAAACGCCAAAATACTCCTGGAACTGTCGCTTTTCAGTCCAGGTGTTTAGGACCTCCGCCATCACCTAGGCAAATAAGACAGGCCCTACTCTGTCTGTCTGTCTGTCTGTCTCTCTCTCTCTCTCTCTCTCTCTCTCTCTCTCTCTCTCTGTCTCTGTCTCTCTCTTTCTCTCTCTCTCTCTCTCTCCCTCTCTCTCTCTCTGTCTCCCCCCCCCCCCCCTCTCTCTCTATCTATCTATTCTATCTATCTATCTATCTATCTATCTATCTATCTATCTATCTATCTATCTATCTATCTATCTATCTATCTAT
>WBZZ01000775.1:35000-44891 GCA_019918135.1 Paulinella micropora
ACATGCGTACATAAATAAAATACTCCAAGTCTTCTCGAAGTCAGACCTTCCGGTTCAAACTTATTGCAAATACACATATGCATACATTTACTTACCTACCTACCTACCTACTTGCATGCATACATAAATACATACATACATATACATAATTATGTGCATAAATATATACAAACCTGACTCCAAGCCTCCTCCAGATCAGATTCTTCCGGTTCGGACTCGGTCTCATCTGCTTCCGTAGGCTGCTTTACGTCTGGCGCCTGCAAACGACACCACAAATTCTTCTTTCTTCTTCTTCTTCTTCTTCTTCTTCTTCTTCTTCTTCTTCTTCTTCTTCTTCTTCTTCTTCTTCTTCTTCTTCTTCTTCTTTTCTTCTTGGTCTTCTTGGTCTTCTTCTTCTTCTTCTTCTTCTTCTTCTTCTTCTTCTTCTTCTTCTTCTTCTTCTTCTTCTTCTTCTTCTTCTTCTTGGTCTTCTTCTTTTTCTTCTTCTTCTTCTTCTTCTTCTTCTTCTTCTTCTTCTTCTTCTTCTTCTTCTTCTCCTTCGTCTTCTTCTTCTTCGTCTTCGTCTTCTTCTTCTTCTTCTTCGTCTTCGTCTTCTTCTTCTTCTTCTTCTTCTTCTTCTTCTTCTTCTTCTTCTTCTTCTTCTTCTTCTTCTTCTTCTTCTTCTTCTTCGTCTTCTTCTTCTTCCGTCTCCCGTCTCCCGTCTCCTGTCTCCTGTCTCCTGTCTCCTGTCTTCTGTCTTCTGTCTTCTGTCTTCTGTCTTCTTCCTCCTCCTCCTCCTCCTCCTTCTTCTTCTTCTTTTTCTTCTTCTTCTTCTTCTTCTTCTTCTTCTTCTTCTTCTTCTTCTTCTTCTTCTTCTTCTTCTTCTTCTGCTTCTGCTGCTGCTTCTGATGATTATAATGATCATAACGATGATAATGATGATGCCTATTATTATTATTATTATTATTATTATTATTATTATTATTATTATTATTATTATTATTATTATTATTATCATTATCATTATCATTATCATTATTGAAAGGTGTTGGGAGTAGGGGGTGGGGGGTGTGGGGACAGGGAAAAACTAAAAATTGTGCAATCTCCGCCTCCGCAGATCCGCTCATCACTTAATCATTGTCTGTGGCAACCAGAAGGATTTGGGGGTTTATTTTTGCATGGTGGCTAGCTCCAGACTTGATCTTCACGCTGATATAGTTTGTTTGAAAATTCGCGCAAATATTTGCGTAACGGGCTTGTCCTGAATGTCAAAATTCTTTTTTTTTTTTTGAAATTTATAGCTGAAATTTATGCAAAAAAAATTATCATGCCATGTCACAAAAACGACAATTCATGTTTCGTGCAGCTAATTGCTTCCGTTATTGCTTGCGCAGCGAGTCGTTTGAACATATCGTTCAAGATGTTTCTATGATGCGACCTGTTGCATCAACCATGACACTTTTTCTGTACACATGGCTTGGTTAAGGACGAAGCCTTCAAGCCATGGCTCATGAATTTTTTGGAGACGAATACGCAGATACAAACATATCCTCCATCCATACCTACTGCAATTTTTTTCCCACGCATTTTTGCGACCAAACATTTTTTCAAAAGCAAAACAAACTCTTGGATTTGAATCGTATCTTACCAAGGAGCGTCGGATGGTTTCCCGCACACGATCGTGCAGTTGGCTTAGTGGCAAGCTTTCTGATGCAAAACAAACTCATACAATATGTATAATACAAGTCAACATGAAATAATGCTATGCGATGTGATGTTATGGAAAGTAATGTAATGTAATGCACTGAAACATCCTGAAACGTTTTCCGATCGCCCGCTCTGAACGCTTTCCTCTGCCTTGTCATCCTTCCATTTATCAATTGCACAATGCAAAGACATCTCGATGGCCCCCCATTCCCCTCCCCCTCCCCTATCTCTGCAGGACCGCTTCTGGCAGTGGCTTTAGCTTCGATTTTGCCTTTTTCACCGTTCTGGTCTTCTCCAGCAGCACGGTTCAGATACTCCAACACGCCCGTTGAGTTTTCTCGGGATAAGCCTTCCAGCAAACCGAACAGCTCCCAGCCTTTGGTGTGGGTGAGTAGGTCCTACGCAGAGTAGCAACTAGTTACAAGTACCATAAACTATGACCTCAAACGCAACGAGTTGCTTGAAGCGCTGTATTATCCACGGAATATTCTTGTCTTATTGCTTGCAGAAATATTTGTTGGAAAGTTCCTATTACAGGCTTTCTAAATCAGGGGTTGCTCAAGTTCTATTTGGCTGATATGAGAAAGCCTGTGAAAATTCGATACCATGGAAGCTCTGTGTCGAGAGCTTTCTAACGACCATATCCTTCAACATCTTCTCTTCTCTTCTCTTCTCTTCTCTTCTCTTCTCTTCTCTTCTCTTCTCTTCTCTTATCTATCTTATCTATCTATCTATCTATCTATCTATCTATCTATCTATCTATCTATCTATCTATCTATCTATCTATCTATCTATCTATCTATATCTATGCTAGACTATCACCACAGTCTCGAAATTCCATCTGCTTACTGGGTCCTCTGTAATCGAGGTGGGAGCTCGTTCTGCAAGGGGCGCTTATGGAACGAGCCCTGGCCCCGCCTGGTACTAGGGAGGTTTGAGCTCTCGCTGAGACATGCTGTCGAGAGAGCTCTTCTGATACCGTCTGTCCTAGTCCCTTCCGTGCAAACATCACGGCTTAGCTGGGCATCCGGTTAGTACTTTGCCCACAGACTTCCTTGGTTGACGAAATGAGAAGCTCCTGTTTTCTGACATTAGTCGATATCTCATCTATCTATCTATCTATCTATCTATCTATCTATCTATCTATCTATCTATCTATCTATCTATCTATTGGGTGCCATCTGTCGACAGACAGAGAATTAGGGGATGGTGTGGGTGTGCTGGGCCCGTGGTGGGCCTTATATGTGCCTAGCCATACGCCTATAAGTCACATGCCGAAATAGCGACGGGAAGCACAATCCTGTTCCCTCAGGGTGCCCTTTCTCGCTTGTTGAGCCCGGAATAAAACCCACAGTGCTCTGTCGGTTTATACTAGACTGTCGAACAGTCTCGAAACTCCATCTGCTTACTGGGTCCTCTGTAATGGAGGTGGGAGCTCGTTCTGCAAGGGGCGCTTATGGAACGAGCCCTGGCCCCGCCTGGTACTAGGGAGATTTGGTATTGCCTGCATCAGTCCCTTCCGTGCAAACATCACGGCTTAGCTGGGCATCGGGTTAATACTTTACCCACAGACTTCCTTGGTTGACGAAATCAGAAGCTCCTTTTTTCTGATATTAGTCGATATTTCATCTATCTATCTATCTATCTATCTATCTATCTATCTATCTATCTATCTATCTATCTATCTATCTATCTATCTATCTATCTATCTATCTATCTATCCATCAGTCTGTCTGTCTGTCTATCTGTCTATCTATCTATCTATCTATCTATCTATCTATCTATCTATCTATCTTTTTTTCTTTTTTTCTTTCTGTCTATCTTTCCATATCTTCTTAGATCCGGATCCCTTCCTCCCTCTCCTGCCCTTTCTTTCCCTCGCTTCACCCTTTTCCCTCTCTATCTCTCGTAATGAAAGATACGAAGAGAGTCTCTGGTTTTGTGTTTCTCACGATTGTTACTGTGGAGTCTCCGAGCAAACAAAAATATCATTTCTCTCCGAATTCTAGACATTATTTCAATATGTATTTTCCCGATTTTTATTTTTTTCATTTTCTCAAAAAAAAAAAAAAAAAAAAAAAAAAAAAAAAAAAAAAAAAAAAAAAAAAAAAAAAAAACAGTTTTGGCTGCACTTTTTCCACACGGGATATCTTATCTTATCTTATCTTATCTTATCTTATCTATACAATCTTGCTGATTGTTCTTAGAAGGTAGCAAATTTCTTGAGATGATTGCACTTTGCTCACAGCTTAAGCGCATTCAAACCCAACTTTTGTACAAACGCTGAGAACAAAATGCTTGAAGCAAGTTCGGATTGAGCTGAGTAACAAGGAGCATCTCAAACAAAGAAAAGAAGAAAGGAGGAAGGTAGGAAGGTAGGTAGGAAGGAAGGAAAGAAAGAAGGAAAGAAGGAAGGAAAGAAGGAAAGAAAGAAGGAAAGAAAGAAAAAATATGAAAGAAACGATGAAAAATTGAAGCTTACCTGTGCTTCCTTCCGCGTCAACCCCAAGAGCATAGAATTCTTATCGTTGTGATATCCCTCCTTAGACCATTCGAGATCATCGATGTTCATGTACAAGGATACAAACTGCGCGGGGTAGATGGCGAGGTACCGCGTGCTGTGCAAACATACACATACATTGACGTACATACATACACATGCATACATACATATATACTTACATACTTTTTTACTTTTTCACGTATTTACAAATTTACTTATTCACTTACTTACTTAGGTACGTAGTAACGTACGTACCTAGAAACTATATTGCATTCATCCATAAATACGTACATACATGATACGTACGTGTACGTACACGTGCATTTACCCACGTACATGGAAACATGCATGCATGCATACATACTTACATATACTACCTCTTAACGATTTGATCCACGGCCTTTCTCGTTAACTTCTCCCGGGCGATTCCATTGATGTCCTTGTAGGTGGGCAGCGTATCGTTAGTAGAATGAAGGAGTATCCGAAACAATTTTTTCGTGGCTTCCAGTGAACGCAGGTCTGCTTGTTGCTCCTGCGATGTACATGTGCATTTATGCATACATGCATGCATGTTTCTATCTTACGTATGTATGTATGCATGTGCCTGCTACCTCCTTAAAATTGTGGTTGACTTTCGGGTTGAACTTTTTGATGCCGGTCAGGCTTTTTTCGGTGTACAACAGGAAGGAAATATGCGCTTGCTTGCCATCTTTGAACAAAAGGCGGTCCCGCACAAAATCGTTTTCACGCAGGAACTTGTAGGTTGAATTGCTGCTGCCCAAGGGCCTGTAATAATATGCATCTATACATGCATGCATACATGCATGTGTGCATGTATGTTGTGTATGTATGTTGTGTATGTAATTGACGTAATGGATGCAACGGATGTAGTAGATGTAATGGATATAATTTCTGTAATGTATGTATGTCAGTTTGCCAACAGGGAGGACGTAGATACAATGGTGCAGCTTCATTACATAAATACATACGTAAACACATACATACATACATACATACATACATACATACATACATACTGGCTCAGGAAGACCCACAAGATGTCCACTGTGGGGATGTTGATATCGGTAGCTTGTTGGTTGAATGCATTATCGTCGAGGCCCGGAAGGTCTAGCAAACTGCCGCCACCCGCCACCACATCGCAGGGGCAGTATAAAGTGATATCTCGGACGAATGTTTTGTTTTGATTGTCATCTGCGGTCGTCCAGTACTTGGTCTTCTCGAGAACATAGATCCTAAATAAAGATTACAAAAAAAACAACGATCAAAACAATTACTACATATAGCGATTACAACAAACACTGCATATAACGATTACAAAGAAATAATGAGTACAATAATACTACATATGTATGATGTAGATATTTATGTATGTATGTATTTTGCCTATCGTAGTTTCGGTGTTCCCCCTTTCCTGCGAAGATGTTGATCTGGTTCAGGTAATTCTTTGCGTTGTCGCCAATCGGTACGTCATCGGACGTCGGAAAATTGGAAAGAAGGATTTTCTTGGTTTCTCCTTTGGCCTCCTTCTCCTCGTCTTCCATTCTACTTGGATCTTCAGGTGATGCATCAGAATCTAACTCAGATAACGGAGATAAGAGGTTCTCATCGTCTACTTGAAGCCTCTCGAACTCAATCCCGGTAATGGTCTCCCAGAGGTTTTTTGTCTCCTCCAACAGAGCAGGGTCGGTGATAGGTACTCGTTTTTCCAAATGGTCGATGAGCCGGAAAGCGGCCTGTTGTGCTTCTTCTCTGGTCATCATGGTGATTTTCACGTGGAAGACCTTGCCGTATTTGACTTCGGTGCGCTTTGTGGTGCATGCGTGCTGCTTATCATGTGAAGGGATGATCCAGGGCTTGAAATAGTCTCCTGGCTGGCGATACCTCGCATACTTAAGCAAGGAACCATAGAAAGCTTCAGTTTCATTCTTCAGCTTCTCTTCCTCTTTCTCTGTGGGTTTGCCTTCATTGAAAGTGACCTTTACGGTGGCCTGATGTGCACAAAATGTAAAGATATTGATTATCGCTGAACGGTGTTGACAATAGAAGATGAGGGATCTTGTCAGTTTGTGTACCCCTTCCGCCCCACCCAATTTTTGCACCCGTATCGGAATAAATCCTGGTTTGTGGCAACCCAAGGTCGAGGCATGCTGGGTATGGAAGGCGTGCGAAATGCAACAATAGAGATTGAGAGAGAGAGAGGGGGGGGGGGGGGGGGGGGGGAGGGGGGGGGGGGGGGGGAGGGGAAGGAGGGAGAGACACAAACAAAAAGCAAGGAAGCGAGGCAAAGACCTTTCTCTGAGGAACTTTCTCCTTCTCCTTCTCCTCCTCCTCCTCTTCCTCCTCTTCCTCGTCCTCCTCGTCGTCCTCCTTCGCCTATACAGAGAAAGAGAAGAGAGAAAGCGAGCGAGCGAGCGAGCGAGAGAGAGAGAGAGAGAGAGAGAGAGAGAGAGAGAGAGAGAGATTATTATCATTGTTATTATCACTATTATTATTATTATTATTATTATTATTATTATTATTATTATTATTATTATTATCATTATATTGATTTTGTCATTTCCACTGTTATTGTTATTGTTATTGTCGTTATTAATGTTATTGCTATAATAATAATAATAATAATAATAATAATAATAATAATAATAATAATCAGTATTTTTATTTTTATTCTTCTTTTTTCTTTTTTCTTATTCCTTCCTTCTTCCTTCCTCCTTCCTCCTTGCTCCTTGCTCCTTCCTTCCTTGCTCCTTCCTTCCTTCCTCCTTCCTTCCTGCCTCCTTCCTTCCTGCCTCCTTCCTTCCTTCCTCCTTCCTCCTTCATTCCTTCCTCCTTCCTTCCTTCCTCCTTCCTTCCTTCCTCCTTCCTTCCTTCCTTCCTTCTTCCTTCTTCCTTATTCTTATTCTTATTCTCATTCTTCTTATTATTATCATTATTATTATTATTATTATTATTATTATTATTATTATTATTATTATTATTATTATTATTATTATTCCCGATGAAAAAACCTAGTCACACTTGCTAAACAGAGTTCCAGCCCAATGGCCTCAAGGCGTTAAACTGTGACGCCAACTCATAACCCTTTGGTGGTAGATGCTGGGGAGGAGGGTCGTTGCGCGCGTAAAAGATCTTAAACTCCGCATATGCTGGTTGATAGCCCAGGACCCAGCAGACACCAGATTGTTATGGGTGGGGTTTCGAGGCAGCTCTAGCAACCGCGCTTGGTGTATGCACTTGCACATTCGGCGACGTCTTGCAAGAGGTTGCTGGGACTGCGGAATAACCTCGGCTTAGTGCAGTCTTGCCCTCAGGAGCTCCATCGGTGGCCCCGATCATCAGGCGAGAGACTGACACGGGGGGGTGGAGGACGTCGAACAAGGGTATTGGAGGCTTATGTCCGTTGAGGGTATGCCTTTAGCTGCGTCAGTACGCCTCAGATATAGTATTATTATTATTATTATTATTATTATTCGTTGAGGATATGCCATTAGCTGCATCAGTACGCCTCAGATATAGTAAATCTGCCTTGGAGTGTTGACTGTGACATATTTGAGGGAAATCCAGATGAAAAAACCTAGTCACACTTACTAAACAGAGTTCCAGCCCAATGGCCTCAAGGCGTTAAACTGTGACGCCAACTCATAACCCTTTGGTGGTAGATGCTGGGGAGGAGGGTCGTTGCGCGCGTAAAAGATCTTAAACTCCGCATATGCTGGTTGATAGCCCAGGACCCAGCAGACACCAGATTGTTATGGGTGGGGTTTCGAGGCAGCTCTAGCAACCGCGCTTGGTGTATGCACTTGCACATTCGGCGACGTCTTGCAAGAGGTTGCTGGGACTGCGGAATAACCTCGGCTTAGTGCAGTCTTGCCCTCAGGAGCTCCATCGGTGGCCCCGATCATCAGGCGAGAGACTGACACGGGGGGGTGGAGGACCTCGAACAAGGGTATTGGAGGCTTATGTCCGTTGAGGATATGCCATTAGCTGCATCAGTACGCCTCAGATATAGTAAATCTGCCTTGGAGTGTTGACTGTGACATATTTGAGGGAAATCCCGATGAAAAAACCTAGTCACACTTGCTAAACAGAGTTCCAGCCCAATGGCCTCAAGGCGTTAAACTGTGACGCCAACTCATAACCCTTTGGTGGTAGATGCTGGGGAGGAGGGTCGTTGCGCGCGTAAAAGATCTTAAACTCCGCATATGCTGGTTGATAGCCCAGGACCCAGCAGACACCAGATTGTTATGGGTGGGGTTTCGAGGCAGCTCTAGCAACCGCGCTTGGTGTATGCACTTGCACATTCGGTGACGTCTTGCAAGAGGTTGCTGGGACTGCGGAATAACCTCGGCTTAGTGCAGTCTTGCCCTCAGGAGCTCCATCGGTGGCCCCGATCATCAGGCGAGAGACTGACACGGGGGGGTGGAGGACCTCGAACAAGGGTATTGGAGGCTTATGTCCGTTGAGGATATGCCATTAGCTGCATCAGTACGCCTCAGATATAGTAAATAGTATTACTATTATTATTATTATTATTATTATTATTATTATTATTATTATTATTATTGGACACCGTGATAGCCCAGTGGTCAAGTTCTACCATCTGGGCCCTGTCGCCAGTTCGATTCCCGTCGGTGCCACCAGTATTTTCATTGAACATACCGATCCGTCTGGACCAGTATTTTCATTGAACATACCGGCCCGTCTGGAAGTGTTGGAACTGCCCGTGCGGGGGTGTCATTAGAGCCTATCGTCAATTCTTCGTACTCCCCTCACGGGTGAGACGATGGAGGCGCATGTGCAGATTTGCATCAGCCATTGACAGAGAAGCACTATTATTATTATATTTATTATTATTATTATTATTATTATTATTATTATTATTATTATTATTATTATTATTATTATTATTATTATTGTTATTATTATTATTGTTATTGAAGGAGTAGGAGGATATGTGTGTGCTCAAAACCTTCTCCTCCAGGTCCATTATTGCCTCAAGATATGGACCTGTCAGCAAAGGTAATTAAGTAAACGCACCATGACTTAAGATAAAATTAAGCCTCCCATAAAATGAAGTTGACTAAACTTTGTATTACACCAAAAAAAAAAAAAAAAAAAAAAAAAAATCACACACAAATGAAACACAGTCTTTCACTTAATCGACCGGTTGTTGCTTTTTTGTTGGTCATTTGTTTCTTGGTGTACTGGATCGGTTGCCCAGCCTAGCCTTGCTCCTGTACGCATTGCTGTCGACTACTGTAAAGAAGAGTAGCAGGTCAAAAATGAAGCTTTTGCCTAATCGTGATACGCCCAGTGCACCGATTTTCAGGCCCCGCACTTTCTTGAGATCCGCCCTCTACACGTACATGTAAATTATGTGGCAATACATATCTGCACATATTTTACAGAGACGAGAGAGGAGAACGAGAACAAGAGCAAAGAGAACGAGGAAAAGAGCGAGAAAGAGAGCGAGAAAGAGAGCAAAGAGAGAGAGAGAGAGAGAGAGAGAGAGCGAGAGAGAGAGAGAGAGAGAGAGAGAGAGAGAGAAAGAGAAGAGAAGAGAGAGAGAGAGAGAAAGAGAGAGAGAGCGAGAGAAGAGAGAGAGAGAGAGAGAGAGAGAGAGAGAGAGAGAGAGAGAGAGAGAGAGAGAGAGAGCGAGAGAGAGAGCGAGAGAGAAAGAG
>WBZZ01000776.1:0-5000 GCA_019918135.1 Paulinella micropora
ATAATAATAATAATAATAATAATAATAATAATAATAATAAGCAGCAGCAGCAGCAGCAGAATAATAATAATAATAATAATAATAATAATAATAATAATAATAGTGCTTCTCTGTCAATGGATGATGCATTTCTGCACATGCGCCTCCATCGTCTCACCCGTGAGGGGAGTACGAAGAATTGACGATAAGCTCTAATGACACCCCCGCAAGGGCAGTTCCAACACTTCCAGACGGGCCGGTATGTTCAATGAAAATACTGGTCCAGAAATAGACCGGTATGTTCAATGAAAATACTGGTGGCACCGACGGGAATCGAACTGGCGACAGGGCCCAGATGGTAGAACTTGACCACTGGGCTATCACGGTGTCCAAATAATAATAATAATAATAATAATAATAATAATAATAATAATAATAATAATAATAATAATAATAATAATAATAATAAAAAGAAGAAGAAGAGAAGGAGGAGGAGGAGGAGGGAAGAAGAAGAAGAAGAGGAAGAAGAAGAAGAAGAAGAAGACGCAGAAGAAGCAGAAGAAGAAGCAGAAGAAGCAGAAGCAGAAGAAGAAGAAGAAGAAGAAGAAGAAGAAGAAGAAGAAGAAGAAGCAGAAGCAGCAGCAGAAGAAGAAAAAGAAGAAGAAGAAGAAGCAGCAGAGCAGCAGCAGCAGAAGAAGAAGAAGCAGAAGCAGAAGAAGCAGAAGAAGCAGAAGAAGCAGAAGAAGCAGAAGAAGAAGCAGAAGAAGAAGAAGCAGAAGAAGAAGAAGCAGAAGCAGAAGAAGCAGAAGAAGAAGAAGAAGAAGAAGAAGAAGAAGAAGAAGAAGCAGAAGAAGAAGAAGCAGAAGAAGAAGAAGAAGAAGAAGCAGAAGAAGAAGAAGAAGAAGAAGAAGAAGAAGAAGAAGAAGAAGAAGAAGCAGAAGAAGCAGAAGAAGAAGAAGAAGCAGAAGAAGAAGAAGAAGAAGAAGAAGAAGAAGAAGAAGAAGAAGAAGAAGAAGAAGAAGAAGAAGAAGAAGAGAAGCAGAAGAAGAAGAAGAAGAAGAAGAAGAAGAAGAAGAAGAAGAAGAAGAAGAAGAAGAAGGAGAAGAAGAAGAAGGAGAAGACCCTTGCTCCAACGCGAATCAGGGGCTTGCGACCGACCAGATCGATCAGGACCTGCCGGCCACAACACGCACATAGAGGCAGTAGTGCGGTGATAGAAGGTACATAGACGCAGTTGATCCAATCCGATCTATCTGATCTAATCTGATCTAATCTATCAATGCATCTATCCATCCATCCGTCTTTTTGTCTGCCTATCTATGTATCTAGGCAGGGCGAGAGGCTGTTACCAGCGCGACGAGGGGGCCAACAAGATTCGTCATGGTCAGAGCGAACACCCACCTATGCGCACGCTAGCAAAAAAGGCAGCAGATGGGAGAAAAAAGGCAGTAGATGGGACAAGGAAGGCAGCGGATGGGATGAGAACTAGCTAGGTCTGTTGCATGGTTGAGGTGTGGTGCTACCTGGCGCGTGACTGCTCGGTCCATGATGCTCTCTCTGCAGCCCACACACACACACACAGAACGCACACGATAACTAAGCGCCCGATGAACGAGGTGTGGAAGAGCGAGGCGCTGTACTGGAGCTTACATGAAATAACACCCGCTTCTATCGAGTGTAGATATAGATACAGATATAGATATAGATATAGATATAGATATAGATATAGATATAGATATAGATGTAGATGTAGATGTAGATGTAATGTAGATGTAGATGTAGATATAAGACGTGTCCCAAAAGCCGGATTTTGATTCTCTTTCTCTCTGGGACGAAGGCCGAGATAGCTGGTTTGATTTCATGTACATTCACTGCAGGCCTCTTGCAGTAGTATACCATGGTAGAGATGCTACGGTGTACCTTCTACATCGAGATAGACAGAAAGATATAAAATGTTGGAAAAATCAAGATAAATTCTGGTACCTCAACTTCGCATTCCTTGATTTCTGTCCGAAGTGGATGCAGGTAAGGATACAATAGGGGGCGCATATATCTATCCATAAGATCTCTACTGCGCCCTTTTATGGTCCCGATCTGCTTTTGTCGCGAGGTAAATAATCAACAATAGTTAGCATTTTTCCCCATCAAAAAAGCCCTAAACTCGATGCCCTTTGGTTTTCCCGCGTTCTTGTCAACAAAGACTGACCTCAAGGTTTAGTATATTCCTTCAGTCTCTATGCGATTCAAGATGCTGCATTCGCTTTATCATCTGTATAGCCCATCGCATATGGTTTGGACAGAAAGATCAAAACTGTCAGGCCATGGGCTGTTTTGCGGTAGGTCACTTCTTGAGTTTGGAAACCTTAGATTTTCAAGCTGGAAAGGGCTTGGGGTCTGGGGGTGCGATGGCCCGCTGAATAATCCAAGCTTATCTCGGAACATCCTTGCGTAAGGACTCCCCGGAACATTCTTGCTCAGGCAACATAGATGTTTGGGTACCCCATCTTAAGGATGTGACCAAAAAAATGTTGGGACATTGTCCCATTTGAATTTCCTTTCTTTTTTCCAAAGAGCCTTTCAAAGGGCCATGCATATAAGTATGTCATACTACCACACGTCTCCTGCACGTTGTGCCTGTGGAATAAACCCAGCTATGTGAGACTTCTTTTGATAGAAAACAAGAATGGAAAAGGGATGGGTTTGAAAACTCAAAAAAATTTAAGTCTCGTTTTAAAAATGCTGTATCAGGCTCGGGGATGCTGCATGCTGTGGAACGTCTTTGGACATGCTAAGACATTCCGACTCAGGTCCGTTCTGGGACATCCCTTCGGTAAGGACGACCGAACATGAGGGACATCCCATTTGCGAACGCCCCGAAAAAACGTTTCAGAAATTTTCATGTTTTCCCCCCCTCTCCTTCTTTTGACGGGGCTCCAGGCTCCCTGTCTATTGGATTGATCATACTATTTCAGCGGGCCTGCAGTATCTCGGCCTTCTTCCCAGAGAGAAAGGGAATCAAAATCCGGACATAACTTTTGGGACACGTCTTAGATATAGATATAGATATAGATATAGATATAGATATAGATATAGATATATAGATTTAGATATAGATATAGATATAGATATATATTATATATATATATAGATATAGATATAGATGTAGATGTAGATGTAGATGTAGATATAGATATAGATATAGATATAGATATAGATATATAGATATAGATATAGATATAGATATAGATATATCGATATATTGATATCAATATGCAGTGCGCGCGATCTGTTCATGAGGTCAAGTTGACTTCCAGACCGCCCCACATCAAATTGTACAACATGACAATCAGCAAGCACTTCGAGCGCTTCGTTCTTGTTCAATACCGATCGTTTGTTGCTTGTGCGAGGCTCATTTGAAAGCTCTAAACAAGAGCTTTCTAAAGAGCCGTTTCACAGGCTGGGGACGCAAGAAGGGCTGGCAATGAACGAAGCGCTTGAAGTCATGGCTGAGTGCATTTCAGATGCCTAAGCGTGTTGGATGTGACCTGTTCATGAGGATGAGATTGACTCCCAGACCGATCCACAGCACATCGTACAACAAACTGCTCACACAAACGACACAGTCACATTACATTTCACAGGATTAGGATTAGGATAGGATAGGATGGGATAGGATAGGATAGGATAGGACAGGATAGGATAGGGTACGATAGGATAGAATAGGATAGGATAGGATAAGAAAGGATAGGATAGGATAGGGTAGGATAGGGTAGGATAGGGTAGGATAGGATAGGATAGGATAGGATAGGATAGGGTAGGATAGCATAGGATAGCATAGGATAGGATAGGATAGGATAGGATAGGGTAGGATAGGGTAGGATAGGGTAGGATAGGATAGGATAGGATAGGGTAGGATAGGATAGGATAGGATAGGATAGAATAGGATAGAATAGGACAGGATAGGAAGGGTAGGATAGGATAGGAGGATAGGATAGGATAGGATAGGATAGGGTAGGATCACATCGTACAACAAACTGCTCGCACAAACGACACGGTCACATTACATTACACAGGATAGGATTCGGATTCGGATTCGGATTCGGATTCGGATTAGGATTAGGATTAGGATTAGGATAGGACAGGATAGGACCCTAAGAGAGTGGCGACGCGGACTTCTCGATGTCCCCACAACTTCGCCAGACAGACACAACGGGGAAAGACCATGCTTCCAGCTTGAGCTGAGTGTGGTTAGCGCTTGACCTATCTACCTATCTACCTGTGTACCTAAGAAAATGTTTGACCTATCTATCTATCTATCTATCTATCTATCTATCTATCTATCTATCTGACACATGCACAGTACACAAATTATTGTTTGATGTGAAACTGCGTTCCTTTGCAAGGACTACATTCCTTTGCGACATCTCATCTATCTATCTATCTATCTATCTATCTATCTAGGGGATGGTGTGGGTGTGCTGGGCCCGTGGTGGGGTGCCTTATGTGTGCCTAGCCATACGCCTATAAGGCACATGCCGAAATAGCGACGGGAAGCACAATCCTGTTCCCTCAGGGTGCCCTTTCTCGCTTGTTGAGCCCGGAATAAAACCCACAGTGCTCTGTCGGTTTATACTAGACTGTCGAACAGTCTCGAAACTCCATCTGCTTACTGGGCCCTCTGTAATGGAGGTGGGAGCTCGTTCTGCAAGGGGCGCTTATGGAACGAGCCCTGGCCCCGCCTGGTACTAGGGAGATTTGGTATCGCCTGTATCAGTCCCTTCCGTGCAAACATCACGGCTTAGCTGGGCATCGGGTCAATACTTTATTCACAGACTTCCTTGGTTGACGAAATCAGAAGCTCCTTTTTTCTGACATTAGTCGATATCTCATCTATCTATCTATCTATCTACCTATCTATCTATCTATCTATCTATCTATCTATCTATCTATCTATCTATCTAATCCTGTTCCCTCAGGGTGCCCTTTCTCGCTTGTTGAGCCCGGAATAAAACCCACAGTGC
>WBZZ01000776.1:62500-77500 GCA_019918135.1 Paulinella micropora
TTTTTGCTTCTGGTGTGTGCAGTGGTTCGGAAATCTCCATACCGCAACTGGCGTTCGTTGCGGCCAAGGACATCCCCAAGGGAACGGAGCTGACGGTCGACTACCACTGGTTCCAGCTGGGCAAGGGAATGACAGGCGATAAAGTATGGCCGTGCTTTTGTAAGAGCAAGAACTGCCGCAAATTCCTCAAGGGAACCGCCTGAGCCTTGAGCCTGACACAGTCAGACACATACCTAAATCATCACGTTTGAGAAGCGTTCAGACATAGATACTTCCATTTGATCTCTTCGACTTCCCACTTATTCCTACAAGTGGCAAGTGTTTTTATTAAAACAGTGTTTGCGTAAAATCAATCTTTATTTTTTATTTTTATGTAATATCTGTCTGTAGATAAGGATGCGTAGATGGGGTTAGGTCTAGATTCAGCAGTTAGAACGGGAATTTCCGCGCGTCCATTTAGTTCAACAGTTGCTGATGCAGAAGAAATGACAGGTTGAGGTGAAGTAGAAGAAGAACTAGTTGAAGAGCTATCTTTCTGTTCTTGTTTTACAGCTGACGAGGCGCTAGATGAGGAGCTACTTCTTTCCTTCTGGCAGTACCAGACTTTTTCTTCTTTCCTGTACCTGATCAGTAACCTCTCTTTCTGCTTCGGGAGATAGGAAAGGTTGGTTAGGTGGTGTATCAGGGGACTCAAAGATACTTGTCTGCTTCGCCTGCAAATATAAAGGGTGTCTCTTATGGGATGGGAGTTCACCTATCCCCAGTGGATCGTAAATAGCCATAGTAGCTAGGAATCCGTACTCCCAGTTATCCCAGTCCGGATCTTTGCTATTAAATGGTGGGGGATCCACTTTAAACCCTTTTGGCCACGGTGACGACGTCCCGAACATAGTGTAAGACATGTTCTGGACCAAAGTGCGGAAGATAGGAGGTAATCTCAACTACCAAAGAATTCCTACGATTAAGTGGAAATGTCGAATTATTATTAGGCCCGGGATGATGTAGATTGGTGTATCTGTGCTATGCTGTCTAGCCACCGTCGGAGACACGTGTGATGTGGGTGCCTTCCGCCCGCACACGAACTGATGTCGACTGCCTGTCGCACGTCGACTCCCTTGCAGTTTTCTGTTGAAGGCCTCAGGCTGATGCGTCTTCTTCCAGACTAAGTGCAACTGATTAAAGCTGCTTGCGCAGAGTTTGCTAACCAAGGCTCGATAACCTGTTAGACTCTGACTTAAAACAATACCTTGATCTATGATAGCTACTACACTCTCAGAGCAGAACTACAACTTTATTAATAATACGAAAAGGCGCGAACCGTTCACCGTCACGGTGCCGACACTTCAAGTTGTAACCGGAACAGCTACTCTGACACTTAGTCGTACCTCAACTGTAGAGGGGCAGACCAAGCATAAGAGTCAAGTAACGACAAGCCGGACAACACTTGATGCCACTATGTAATGTACGGGCCGGCCGACAATCCCTTTGCCCCCTTGGGGGAAGCCGATGTAAGCGGTCGACCCCCACGCCGAAGACTGACTCCTCATTCGAAGGCGCACTCGACCGACCGATACATGACATGAAGCATCCCGGCTGTCGAATAAGTAAAAATAATTGGTCCACGTCCAGTGCGAGTCTCCCATGAGAACTCGTGCCCCCGAGCCTAGCTCTTTCACCTCAGGCATTAAAAGAAATGCCCCGTCTTGATCTCCCCTTTCCCGTAGAAAAATCAAAGTAGCCAATGATCCGTAAGCGACATCAGACTTCGTAGCTTCACGTTTTGACTTGTTTCCGAGATCGTCCTCGACCACTGTGCTCTACTGCTTCCGACTGCGTCTCTTTAGCCCTTCTCTTCTTCGCCGCCACTTCTTTCTCACATCTTGGTGCACCTATCAACAAAAATGATATGCCCGCACTTTGGACTTCGTCCCAAATACGAAGCGGAATCCTCCTTTCCTCTGTTAACTCGAACGGCATATCCAACACCACACTTGGCATCATTTGCACCGTCCATGGTGTAAAATCCTCATCGTCCTTCTCGATGGACGCATCCCACTGCTCCAAATCTTTGCCGTCTCGAAATACTGGCGCAAAGATTCTTTCCCGCGTCATATCAATAACCCTCTTGCTCCTCCAAAAGTGCATTGTCGGAGCAAGTCCCAACGCAGCCCGTACCCGCGTTCTAGGCTGTACATACGTAACCTGCATTAAAAAGAAATAATCAAAGTCCTTATCCATGACCGTATCCTCGTGCGGTCGACATAGATAGAACTTATCAACCTGCCAGTCGATCTTAGCCACTTCCTTACCGGCTATCCACGGTTTCTTCCATACCGTGCCTTTCCGATCCGACATTTCCGATGACTTCGGAATTTCCCTCCCATCTTTGACGTCTACCTTGACGTCCGAAGCCGAACGATCCTGTTGTCCAGCATTCCTGGCCTCAGCCTTTTCTTCCTTCTGTTGCTTTCGCAACGCCTCCTCACGCTCCTTGCGCGTAAGCAATGCTGGCGGCTGTCTAAACGCTGGTGCAATACGCCTCAGCGCTTGTTCCTCATTCTCGTCCTCCAGCAAATAAGGACTGAACTTCGCCAACCGACGAACATGAACAATCTGTTCCCTTCCACGTGCCCCCGTAGGTGCAATCTTGTAATTGTACGCACCCGTCTGACGTACTATCTTAAATGGCCCATGCCACTTATTGTAAAACTTAATCGATACCCCTTTCGGTACCGTCGGTACATACAGCAACACTGTATCACCTTCCTTGTACTCCACATGAGAGTACTTGCCCATTTCCTGTTCCCGCTGAACCTCTCTCAGCGTCTCCCGACACTTCTCAATCGCACTCCGTGCTTCCGCGATCGCTCGTAAGCGAACTCCTAACAGTTCACACGGTTCCCACTTATCAGGCGGAAACAACAGTTCCGTCGGCGTGTTTAACGCCCGTCCATAGACCACCTGATGCGGACTGACACCCCGCGCGTGTCCGCCTAACGACGCCGAAGCTAAATTGTTGACAGCAAACGTGAACATAGGTACCACATATACCCAGTTAAGCTGGCTGTTCTTACAATAAGTCTTCAACGCTGCCTTCAACGTCCTGTGAACGCGTTCAATCTTACCATTCGCCATTGGGTGAAAAGCAGTCACATACTGCCAATCGAACCCAAAGAACTTGGCAATCCTTTGCGAAACCTCATTCGCGAAACTCGTTCCTCTATCCGAAATAATCCTTCTCGGTATCCCAATACGGCCGAATACCTGATCAATCAGCGCCGCCGCTGTCACTTCCGCTGTCACATCCGTAACAGGGACAGTAATGACATAATTGGAAGTTCGATCAATAACCGTTAAGAGATATTTGAATTTTTCCGTTCCCGCCTCTGGAAAAGGACCCACATGATCGATATGCAAGGTATCGAAAATATCCAGAGTGATATCATATTCACCCTTAAGCCCCATCTTCGGCCTATATGGCAACTTAGCCATCTGACAATGAGGACAACCCTTCACAAACTCCTTAACCCGTTCTCCCAGGTTATTCCACCAAAAACGTCTCCTTAACGACCACGTCATCCTTTCCACCCCCGGGTGGCTCTGCATAGGACAATGATGCGCCGCAATTAACAAAGACGTTCTGAGTTCCTGCGGAACCCATAACAACCATCGATCCTCCTCATTGGTATATACGCCATCTTTTCCCATATACCAAAGGAGTCCATCCTTTAGTACCAAGCACCGCTTGAGTTTCCTTATGTCAATGTCCTCGGGCCTTGCCTGTGGATTGAGCAGATGTTCTCTCAACTCCTTATACTCCGTACTTTCCTTTGTGAAAGTCCGAAAAGTTTCCACCGACGCCAGTCTGACTGCCGTGTCAGTTTCCAACTGGAATCGAACCTTTTCCGGATGTGCCTCCGGTAACTGAAAAAGATGTTCCTCCTTAACTTTTTCTTCATCCTCCAAGTTAAGGCACATCGGGCCCTTCGGTAACAAGACCGCGTTAAAGGCACCCTGCCTTCCTTCCATAACATCCTCCCCCTCTTTCCTATCCGCGGTCCTTGCTTCCGCCCATAGGATATCCTCACACGCCTCTCTCGCGATCGGCGAGTAACAGCATGCACATTTGTCTCGTGCCGCTACCTCGACTGCTTCCAACGCAGACACTTCCTCGCTGCGCGTGTCACGTTGATTGTTATTATGCGTGAACGGATGATACCAAAGCCCCGATGGCAACTTGGTGTCTTCCGCTCCCTGTTCCTCCCAATCATGTAGATCCACATCATGACCCATGATTGCGAACACCGCCCCCGGCGTTCGAAATTCAAACTGTGCCATTCGCACCTCCTTGACCGTATTACGTCGCTGTAAATCATCAACGGCCTTATCCTTCTGTCCACTCTTGTCCTCATACCGAGAACAAAAATCAGGGACAACATTCCTTTTGCCCTTGATGTAATGAATGGTGAAGTCATACTCCGCCAATTCCAACTGCCACCTGGCCAACCTACCTGTATGATCTCCAGACATGAGCCATAGCAGGTTATGATGGTCCGTTCTAACCAAAATGTTAGGAGTACCCCACAGGTATTCCCGCAACCTCTGGAAAGCCCACACTATAGCGAGTGCTTCCCGCTGCCTTGTGCAGTATTCCTTTTCCGCCGGTATCAGCTGCCGGCTGATGAACATAACGGGCCGCAACTGCCCAATGGACTTGTCCATCTGTTGAAGCACCGCTCCTACCGCGTACGAAGACGCGTCAGTGTCGAGCACGAACTGTTCCTTCCAGTCAGGTAACATAAGAACTCGACCTCCCTGCCTTGGGTCTTTAGCGCGATCTCATCCTTGAGCTCCGCTATCACTCTCGTGACTTCCTCCGGCCATGGGTCGTCCCCGACCCCTTGCTTCAGGAATTTCCTGACCACCGCTACTCTTTCCGCAAACCCCGGAATGAATTCACCATAATACTGAGCCAGCGATATAAAGGAATGTAAGTCCGTCCGAGTCTTTGGCATCGGCATAGACGCTACATAGTTCCTCTTTTCATATGCAATCGCACACCGACCCTCTGAGATCTCATATCCCAGGTACTGTATCTTTCTTTGTGCGAAGTCACATTTCTGTGCATTCAAGCGCAATCCAAACGCGCTTATACGTCGCAAGACGTCCTGCACGTGTTCCACGTGTTTCTCCATACTCTCTGAATAAATGATAATATCATCTATGTAACAGAAAGCATAATCCTCCGTCGACCCAAGACGAACCACCGTCGCCTCATCGTCGTACTCCTTCCCCAGCATCTTAGTCATAGCATGCTGAAATAGACCCGGAGAGCACTTAAGACCCATCGGTAATACCTTCCACACGTATGTAGTCATTCCGACCATAAACGCTGTGAGATACCGACATGACTCATTAAGAGGGATTTGCCAAAACCCGCTCTTAAGATCAAGCGTAGTATACACCTTCGCATGCTTGAGCCGGTTGATCCCCTTCCTGAGATCCGGTACCGGTGTCTCGATCTGCTTCAGAATCTTATTGATCCTATAGTAATTGATACACATACGTAAGGACCCATCCGGCTTGGGCGCCATACGCACAGGTGAAGACACCTCCGATAAGCGTGCCTCAATGATGTCCTTCTCCAAAAGCTCCTGAGTGATTTCCCGAGCCATCCGATCCTCGTGATAGCTCATACGTGACGGTCTCCTGTGACCCACCACGTCTTCACCCAGCTTCCGTCCAAAGTTAGCCTCGTAACCCCGAACAGAGCCCGCCTCAAGAGGCCCAAATACCTCCATATTATTCTCCAAGATACCCTTGATGGCATCTCGCTCCTTCATAGTACCTTCCCAAGTACTATATTTCTCCGCAATAGCCTTTTCCGCGGCTATCCTAGCCTCCTCAATCTCCTTATGAGAGGCCTTACGTGATAACTGCGCCACATCCTCCATCGGAATAGGCCGCTCATCCTCACGTACCATCGTCCCATGGTACCTAGTTTCCTCCTTGCCTCTCCACTGGGCAAGCTGTGCCACATGATCTATGATAATGGCATATTGCATTGCATGCGTGCGGTGATATATACCCGATATCCAAGAGAAGGCTTGCTTTCTCACATCCGCCATCTCACGTTGCATTAACTTGGCCCCATAAGCCAACGCCTTCTCCTTCGTCCCCAATCGTAAAGCCAAGACCAGCTTATGGCCTCTATGTGGGATCGGGACCGGGTCATCAATAAGATGATCCTCTATATCCTGCCACCACATTTCCGTCCGAGTTCCCACTGGGATGACTATAGTGAAATCATCCACCGATAGCCTGTTTTTCAAGACCTCCTTAATGGCCTTGACTCCCTTAGGGAAAAACAAATTATCATCCCAGTGACTCTTCAAGAAGGCTTCTACGATCGGCTTAGGCTGCTTGACCGGCAGCTTATGTTGGGTAACATTCCAAACCACATGAGACGTCGTGGTCGAATGCACATCTATATAGACATGCTGATCACCGGCATCCTCCATGCCCGCAATCGTACCCCGCAACAATTCCGCTTTTGCTGCGTAGAGGTGTTCCAACCTCGCGTCTATCGCGGCCACTACCGCCTCATCCTTTGCGGAATCCCTACAGTCCACGTTCACGACCCTCACGTCGCGTGGGTCCCTGTAGGCCCAGCCAAAGGTTGTGGTCATGACATATTCCGTCTCCTGTATCTTGTCGTCAGAATTGTCAGCAACCGCACTTGCTTCCCCAGAGTCCCCCGACTCTACTGTGCATACATGGAAGAACGAGGCTGTTACAGGCTCCTGAATGTGGGGTGTGACCGAAGGCTCCGTGCCCTCGGACACCACCTTTGTCCACCCCCAGTCAGCGCGCATGACTGGTGAGACACTCACATCCAAATCGTGCGCTACCGCACATTGGCCTTCCCGCCGTAAAGGTTCATACGGTACTACCTCGTACCGCGGAGCCACCTCGGATCCACCGTACTGCACCACGTTCAGATCCGTATAAATCCGAGCGTGCATTCGTCTGAGGTTCCGCAGCCCCAACAGGAGACCACCAGCAAAGGCTGGGACGACCCAAAACCGATGAGAGAAAGACTTCCCGTCTTTCAAAAGGAACGTAAGCATGACTGACCCTGAGACCCCGGTCATGCCTCCCACTCCCTTGATCCTCAACCGACACGGCCGAAACCCGTGTCTAAACCATGGTTCCCTGCTCCATAGTTCAATAAATTCCTTCCCGAGTACATTCAGAGATGCCATTGTATCATTGCCCACAATGCATTCCTGCTGTACATCCTCAATAAAAATTTTAGTGAATAATAAAGGCAATTCAGCTTTCCCCGGGCCACACCCGTCCGCTAAAAGTGCTTCATAACCACCAAAATATTTACTATCAAGCGCCTCCGACGCTAACTCCACATTAAGGTCCGTGCCTTTATTCATCACCGGACATAGAGTGTCCCTGTGACTGGTCCTCAACCTGCTCATTCTGTCCATCCTGGCCTTCCAAGGCCACCGCGTCCGTAGCTTCCTGGACTCCCCGCGTTACCACGCGTGTCCTATCATCAAATCGCAGGTCATGAGTAACCATGTCGCCTCCGTGGCCGACAGGCAACTCACCCGACTTATTCTCCCTCCCGACCTCCGAGTCAGGCGCTGGGATTGCCTCCTGGGATCCCTGGCCCCGCACTTGCATTAATGCTTTGCCCTGCACATTCACCAACATGTCCACTAGCGTTATACCAAACGCCATACCCTGGACTTGTTGCTGCGGAGGCATCTGCCCTCCGACGGTCCCCTGACCGCCTCCCATCGGCATACCAGGAGCAGGCAAGATTGGTGCTGGAGGGATGTAAGACTGTCCCCCATAAGCAACCACCTGCTGCTGTGGCTGCCCTTGGTAGAACTGCTGCTGCATCGGCTGCCCGTAGCCTACTGGTAACTGCTGCCCCGGAGCTGGACCCGCATAGTAAGCACCTGCTCCCGCCTGCTGCATATGCGATGAGGGAAAAGTTCCCGCACCCCCCCCATACACATTTGCATTAGGAAAAAGGGAACTACCCTGATTGCCGCCCCACTGCGGGCTCCGATTTGAGTTGGGACGTTCCCGTGAATCTGAACGCCCTCCCCGACGTCGCGGTGGAGATCGATCTCGGCTCCGCTCCGGTGACCTATCTCGATTCCGTGAATCGCGTCGTCCTCGGTCGTATCCGCCACGAACATGCCCTCCTCGATCGTATCCTCGTCGATCTCGGGCTTCATCCCTCTCGTCGTAATGACGACCGCCCGATACATGAGTGACCTCACGATCACTACGACGATCTCTTGACCTTGAACGACTACGTCGGTTGTCAAGGTGCCCTCGATCCGACCGATCGCTCGAACTAGACGACGAGCTCGACGAAGAACTAGCAGCCGACCTTGCTGAGGACGCATCCGATGACCCCCGTAAATTCCATGAGGGGTCCACGGATTCATTCCCGTGCCTGCCCGGGATATCTCTTCCCATAGACGCCGGTGTGTCGCCGCCATCTGAAGTGAGAGGGTTCCATACCCTGAACTTTTCCCATTCACCCTTCAAATAAGGTGCCTCACCAGGATCCGTCCATCCCTTCTGATCGTATGCCTTGCGATCACGATCCTGAAGGTTCTTGAGCTCCTGCGAATACTTATTCGTATTCAACAAGCCATGGAAGGGACCCACTGGATAGTCGTAGCGTACCTTCCTCAAGACTTCCTTCTGCACCGAGTCATCCCAGCCTTCAGGATGAAAATTCTGGCAATTGCTCTTGCACATGGCTCCCGATTTGAGCCACAAGGCTCCCGCCTTCTTCATGCACAACGGCCTATGCACCCTGGGGTTGTAGTATGACCTCTGGAACCGTTGACGACCTTGCCCCGGCCCCCCTTGGGGTCTCTGACCATACAACTGAGGTCCCCTGCGCGAGTACCCCTGGCCCCAATAAACTTCATCCCCGGGCTCGAATGGTCCCGCACCATCCCCTCCCCCCTGGTTCTGATTACCTTGAGTGGGAGTCCCTGACCTCGGACCCGACCACTTCCACTCATCGATGATGGTTTTCTGGACTCGACGCATGACTTTCCCCAACACGTCTTCATCCACGTTCCATATCTCCGGACTGGCCTCAGGGGTAGACTGTCCAGTACCCTTGAGGAGGTATTCCCATACCTCTGTGTCCGTCTGAATCTCTTTCGCCATCTTAATAAAGACTTGATTGTTCAGATCGAACAATGCCACAGCCGTCAATTTGAAGGCTTCTGCAGGTGTGAGCATAATCACCATGTCCATTATCCTCTGGAACATGTAGTGGAGTACAGGCTTCTTATTCACCATCCACTTGACCTCCGCCTGCAGCTGACTGACCTCCTGTGACTTAGAGGCAAAAACATGGTAGCCCATCTTCTCTGCGAGCATCAGACCAATACTATCGACACACATGGCGTCGAACCGAGTAGACTGCAGCTTTCCCCAAAAAGCTGCCCACTCCTCGCTTTGCATAAGCCATTCGTTGTCCACCGATGACTGACAACGAAAGAACCTATCAGCCACTATGGCCACATCCTCAGGCGTATAAATGTTAGCTGAACGACAGACCCGACGTACCTCTGTCAGCCACATACGAAGCTCAGAGATATGCCTGGAAATTGCAACCTTCTGATTGTCCAGAGCAAAAGCCTTCTGGTCACCCAGAAGGCGGTCCACATCCTTCTGGTGACGTTCAATAGTACGACGTCGTTCCTCGTCGTTCTTTTCCATCTTACGGTTCCATGACGAAACCGCAAGCTTTCGTCGTTCTGCCTGGCCATCCCAAGCCACAGCAAAATGATAAAAAGCTTTGGCCATATAAACGATGGCATCCACTACCAGCAATCGTTCCAACGTGACGAGATTTTCAGACGATCCCGCTGTAGCCCAAGTGGGCTTTGTCCCTGAGACTGCCTTGTCCCAGAAGCCATCCATTGCGTCGAAAATGGGCGTGAACACGTCATCTATTGAGAGCACTTTAGCCCCAACACCACTCTTGGGCCGAAAAATAAAGTTGCCCATTGCGTGCACAGTGGGTGACACTCTGGCCCAAACCTGACTGTGAAACTGAGCAAACTTTTGCACTTCAGTCCATCTTGGATGCCCTTGATCCAAGACATCCCAAGACGGCCAACAGCCAACTAAGTCGTACACAGGCTGTCCGTGACGTTTGACAAAGTCACGAGAAAGGTCTCCAGCCATGGCAGTGGTGCCCCAGGCTTCAGCTTGGACTTGTCCCAACCTCGCTATATTGAGATCGACCATTCCCTCCGTTGATGCCATCAATCTGGACGCATCCAGCCTCTCAGGCGTCCAGTAGTGTGTCCCCATGCCCACAGCTTCTGCAATCTGAACCACCATCTCTGCTGCCACCATAACATTGGCCACTGTGGTGCGTCCGATCACAAGTGTGTCCCACACGTTCCTCGTCGAACCAGGCGAGATAGCATTAATGCATTGTCTGACCGTCTGCAATGCCTTTGTGGACGGTAACTGGTCCGCCCAACTATCACCTGTGAGACGAAACTGCCACATCGTCTTCAAATCGTCTTCCAGACGAGCAGAGATGAAGTGCAAAGAGGGAGGTGTTCCCCCTGTTGTCGACGAACTCGACGCTGTGAGGGCTCCTGCCCCCATAAAACGTGTACCAAGAGAGGAAGGTACCAAAGACCCACCCCCCCTAGTATACGCTGGTGTAGAATAAGGGCTGCTTGCTGTCAACATCCTCCTCCTATTCTCACGTGGTAACATATTGAAATGAGAAAGAGAAGAGAGATGTGAGAAAGCAACAAATGACACACACAGCACACACACACAACTGCTCCACACACAGCTTATGAGTTATGCTGGTGACACCTGTTTCCTCCAACGGAATACAAAACAAATGTGCGTGCTCCTACATCTCACACACAATCTGTTTCTATCCCTCTCCCCCTAAGGAGAGCTCAACTGTCTAAAGCAAAACTTGAAAAAGGTCAACACCATTTTCTATCGGAAATTCCGAGGTGTCAAAACCTCAAGAAAAACAAGGCAAGAAAAACGTGAGAACTTGAGCTTTTCGTGAACCTCACGAAAAGCAAAAGCAAAACCCCGTTCAATTTTTGTTAGTGGCTCCAGATGTAACCGGAACAGCTACTCTGACACTTAGTCGTACCTCAACTGTGGAGGGGCAGACCAAGCATAAGAGTCAAGTAACGACAAGCCGGACAACACTTGATGCCACTATGTAATGTACGGGCCGGCCGACAAAGTAAATTGACTGGCCGGATCATAACTAATGGCTCTAACGACACCGTCACAGTCTCAAACGTGAAAGTCTAACTGCTCAATTCAAAGTTATTATATTCAGTACTCGAAATGGTCTCGGCCTGTTATAATTTGGTTGACCTGACCGATAGTACTTATTCGTGACATTGATTAATTGGGGAAAGTCACGTGTGTCTATCTTCCACATGTCAGTCTATATTATTAAGTGATATTATTTGCTTGTACATCGGTGAGCTAGTTAGAGTAAAAGGAGGCAGGGTTACTGCCATAGTAGCATTTTAAAAGTGCTCACTGGTTCCAAAGCTGTTCGAGTTAAACTGTGTTAAAAGATGACGAAAATGACTGAAAATTCTGTTCTCTTTGTGACAGAACTTTTGGTAAATTGTAGCCCATGTTTGGGGAGAACTTGATGATAGTTGCCTTTTGAAAATAGATTTCGGATACTTGCATTAAAAAGAAGTTGATAAACTGCCTCTTCCAACACTTCATTATTGGTTGATTGATTACGATACATTCCAAGCATCCCCTTGATGGTTGCCGTTCTCACCCTGTTGTCAGTGTACGACGATAACGGTGGGAGGCGTGGATATGGTATATAATTGTCTGGACAAGTTAAATTGAGTACTAATAACGATAGCGGCCTTTTGTGTCCAGGCCGGCAAGTCACCTATCCTAAGACACCCCGCCGTATGATGAGTGATTCAAGCCTTAGATAACGCACTGAACTATCACAGTCACCGTCTGACTATGATATCCGACGATATTTCAAAGTAATCAAAATGGCTATTAATATCGGCAACCGATTCAGTGATCTGATGCATGTAGTCTTACCTAATTAGTAAGGTCCTTAGGACCTATTGACTTGCGGCTTGAGCGCCTGGCCTTTGGACTAGTTTCCTCCTGCATGATCACCCGCAGGCTGAACTCATTAGTACACTAGTAAACAATCGGCATTTCACCGTTTTCGGAATGATAACTCAGGCGGCCGGGCCGGCTAAGTTGCTCGCTAGATCTCGTCCGCCATAACCAAGAGTCGGGCAAGAGCAGCTGCGGTGGCAGATCATCACGTGACTTATCAATTAGCTGACCTAGCATCAGCCCGATCCGCCTCGCGGCTTGTTAAGGTTCAAGTCAGAGGCTGCAAAACCTGACATGTGCTCAGCTTGTCGCATGGTGACTAATCGCCAACATGTGTCCAGCTTGTCGGTCTGTTACTAATCGTCATCTTCAGCTCGCAGCGCTTCTCTCCTACAATCCAGAGATAGATAGGATAGATAGGATAGATAGATAGATAGATAGATAGATAGATAGATAGATAGATGGATGGATGGATGGATGGATGGATGGATGGATGGATAGATAGATAGATAGATAGATAGATAGATAGATAGATAAATAGATAGATAAATAGATAGATAGATAGATAGATAGACAGATAGATAGATAGCTAGCTAGCTACCTGTCCTGCTGCTGGATGTAGGCTAAGTACGCCCTCTCCTCCGCCTGCAGACATTGATAGACAGTGATAGTATAGACGGGAGACAAAGACAGCGAAAATTTAGCGGTATTTCCGGTGACTTCCCGGAAATGACCGCGTGTCACGCTCTAGTCTTCTACAAGGGCTTGTTGCAGTGCGTAAAGGACAGGAAGCTGTGCAAACCGTCATGGAAGCTTCACACAAACTTGCCGTGTTGTCCTTGCTCAGATAGATGGATAGATAGAAATCTTAGACAGATAGCAGATAGATGGATAGGTAGATAGATAGATAGATAGGTAGATAGATAGATAGATAGATAGTAGATAGATAGATAGATAGATAGATAGATAGATAGATAGATAGCTGGCTAGCTAGCTAGCTAGCTGCACAGACCGTCATGGAGGCTTGAGACAAGGTTGCCGTCTTGTCTTTGCCAGCTGCGTCTGTTCTCTGCTTCTTGCTTGCCGTCTTGTCTTTGCCAGCTGCGTCTGTTCTCTGCTTCTTGCTTGCCGTCTTGTCTTTGCCAGCTGCGTCTGTTCTCTGCTTCTCCTTGTTCTTCTCAAGAGCGCCTGCCTCACTCCCCATGCCCCTGATATACATACATACACATAGATGCATACATAAATACATGCATGCATATATGCATACATACATACATACATACATACATACATACATACATACATACATATATACATATATACATACATATATACATACATACATACATACTGACTACTGCTGCTCCTGACATGCATGAATACATACATACATACATACCTGCTTTTTGCTCTCCACTGGATCTATCTATCTATCTATCTATCTATCTATCTATCTATCTATCTATCTATCTATCTATCTATCTATCTATCTATCTATCTATCTATCTATGTATCTATTATCTATCTATCTATCTACCTACCTTGCAAGCTCAGACGTGTCTCGTCCTCGCTTCAAGGTTCCTCCTATGTATGTTCAATATGTATATATATATATATATGTATATATATATATATTATATGTATGTATGTATGTATGCATGTATGTATGTATGTATTTATGCACCTGTGCTGATGATTCCCACCGCTCCCCCCCCCCCCCCCTCTCTCTCTCCATCGTGCTTTCTGATAAGGATAGATAGATAGATAGATAGATAGATAGATAGATAGATGGATAGATGGAAGGATGGAAGGATGGAAGGATGGATGGATGGAAGGATGGATGGATAAATGGATAGATAGATAGATAGATAGATAGATAGATAGGTAGATGTACCTGTTGATACTTTGCTGCTTGAGGCGTCACGGTTTGGTCTGGTGCTACTGCTTGACTGCTAGAGATAGATAAATAGATAGATAGATAGATAGATAGATAGATAGATAGATAGATAGATAGATAGATAGATAGATTGATATGTTTAATGTTTAATCTATGGGCAGGCATAGTTTTAAAAGCCATCAGCCCCCAATACTACCCCCGGACAGGAACTCTCAGCACTTCAGAAGCTGCACACCAACCATTCGCTCGGGTTGGTGCCCGTGTCCAGTTCAAGCCGAAAGGTACCCGAACCCTTGAACTGTACAGAACAACGACCAAAAACACTCCCCCAGGGGCGTGTGGCATAAGGAGATGATAACCACCCTAGCCGAGGTTTCGGGAGTTCACGCTCGTTGTGAGTTGCCTTCTACAACCTCGACTTCATCAACCCTTTGCATCACGGCCCCGGTCGGGAGTTGGTCGCCTGTTAGCCCTGCGCTGCGCGCGATCAACGGCGGACACAAAACCGTCAATGTATGAGATAGTTAGATCTGAACCCCAGGCTGAGTTGCCAGTGGCAGAGACCGTCTCCAGGGATAGATCGATAGATAGATAGACAGACAGATAGATAGATAGATAGATAGATAGATAGATAGATAGATAGATAGATAGATAGATCTATCGATAGATAGATAGATAGATAGATAGATAGATAGATAGATAGATAGATAGAAAGTGTATGTCTCCCCGCTTGTTTGACTTCTGCCCCTTATATACATACATACATACATACATACATACATACATACATACATACATACGCACAATTACATATATACATATACCTGAGCGGGTGAACCATCGGCAAAGATAGCGGCTCTCTCCTGGAAAAAATAGATAGATAGATAGATAGATAGATAGATAGATTGATAGATAGATAGATAGAT
>WBZZ01000776.1:87500-89406 GCA_019918135.1 Paulinella micropora
TATTATATATATTTATCATAAAAGTTTTGATAAATATGAAAAAAATTTAAGTATGAAAAAAATTATTATTATAAAAATTATTATTTTTATAAGTATGAGAAAAGTTATACGCATTAAAAAAATTATATGTATGAAAAAAGATCATCGATTTAAAGTTTTGTGAAAAGTCAGATCAATTTTTACAAGATGGAACTTTTTTAATACATAAAACGTTTTATAAGATAGAACTTTTTAATAAGATAGAAGTTTTTTATATAAATGTTGATCCAAAGTGTGTTAACTTGCATGTATTTAATTATAGTATTAATACCATGATTCTGATTTCTCACTTATTCCTACAAGTGGCAAGTATTTTATCAAAACAGTCTCTGAGGGAAAAGGCAGGGTATTGTAATATTAATAACATAACTCAGTTAGAAAACAGGTTGAGACCAGTTGGCGGCGTACGTGTTAACATGAATAAATTGCTTGTTTTCAATTTCAAAATATAACTTTGCAACGACCTCTGTATGTATTAATAACAACACATCAAAACCGTGCCACGGAGACTACAACTGAGCCGGGACCTGTATTTTGATGCTGATGTGTGACCTTACGGTGACAGTGTCATGTTGTTGCTGAAGACATTCGCATGCAAATAATTTTACTGCTAAGATTCGATAAATTCAAACTAATTTTCTCAGTGAGTAATCAGTGTGATATATGATGAATCCTGACACATAGTTTTTAGCTTTGTCACATGCTGAATGATAAGTTACCGTTGTAGGCATCACCCCCTGATAGCAGGTAAAAAGTACCTTTTCCTGGTGACAGGTGCACCAGCTTCTTTTTCAGTATTATTTGCCGGATTTGACCTGATGCTATTTTATTCCTGGTCTGTTGCAGTTTTCCTTTTTGGCTTCACTGAGCTAATATAACGAGACATCATTCTCATCTTTTGAGGACTGTGTTTGGTTGTATTACAGACTTTTTACGAGCTATCGTTGGGGGCATTACATCAGTGGAATCCACATCACTAGGGTGATTTCTTTCCGCTTTGCCGGCGCCACACAGGCAACAGAGTGAATTTTCACTAACCTGTCTCACACGGGACGTCAGACGAAAAAAAATACTACAACACAGCTCCCTCATAACTCTTTCACAAAACAAATAATTTGATTTGTCTCAAGCAGGTGTCTCGTACCCTCTAGCCCAATCCATATCTGCGTGCTCACAAGGAGACATCAGATACAAACTCTCTGTCGTTCTTGCTGTTCTCACACAGGGACCAAGAAGAAGGAGGTGGACAGAAGAGTGAAGGAACACACACAAAACACAAACAAGCATAGGGACAGGAGCACAACACTCTACCCTTCTAGTTTGTGCATTTATCTGCATTATCTCACACATACGTCAGAGTATTTTTGCAACTCTCTGATCGTTTTCTAAAGGTAGGTCTGAGAACCTATCCGACCGACTGTCGACTTCTCAAGGAGAGCTTTTCTAGCTTCTCTATTACTATCTGTGTGTAGTCCAAGTGCATCATACTAGATACAATATAGAAAAGAAGGAGGAGAAAGTAATCTGAGTAAGGAGAACAAGAAATCGAAGAAAGTCTCAAAGATCATTTTTCTCAAACAAAAACAAACATACAAACAGTGTTTCATAGAGGACAGGGAATCTCACTCTACCCTCTCTATTAGTTTCTCTCTTCACTAGTCAATCGACTGAAGGAGGAACAGAACACAAACAAACAAAAACCAAACATAGGAGCTGACTCTGTCCTCCTGTTAATTACTACTACGACATCATGTCGACAGAGACTGCCGAAGTGAGTGAATTCTCGGAGGCAGATCAAAGAAGAGAAGAGAAGAAGAAAGCAGAGAGGAAGGAGGAGGAAAAGAAGGAAGAAGAAAAAAAAAAAGGA
>WBZZ01000777.1:0-45000 GCA_019918135.1 Paulinella micropora
CTACTCCGAGCCATCCGTGGCATTGAATAATCACGACTACTTATACGGCCTTCCCACTTATCCCCCTGACTAGTGGCAAGTAATTTCTTGTTTTAAGTGTTTGCGTAAAAAAGTAATATATGATAGTGATGAAATTAAATAAAACTTATAATAATAAATTAATTTTATATATTAATTAATAATATTCTAACCACCGCCCCCCCCCCCCCCCCCCCCCCCCCGCTCCCCTTCCTTCCGCCCGCTTCCGGTGACCTATTAATATCAATTAACCAGTGACTCGTGACAGACTATGTCAGATTCGCCAGAGATAAATCAACTACTTAACTTTAAATTCTAGTGATTATTGATAATGTTATGTATTATCAATGTTATCAACGATGACTTACTATTATCAGGCTAGGAGTTTGGCAGTTTGGTTTGGCCACACAGACAGATTTTAATCAGGCATCGCCTCATGTTACCGGGCCTCTCTTCTCCCCTCACCCAACTTCGATTACTTTTCTTTGAGCTCGTAAGGGTAGACCTCCGGTCTTAATACAGCGCCACTAGCCGGAAGAATGATTTAGAAGCAGGGTTTCAATCTTTAATCAATATATAATATTGTATCATTGCCTTACAGTGTTTAAGCCGGTTCCTAGTTCAACCGTTCCAATTGGTAATTTTTGTTGCCAATTGGTACAAAAATTACCAAATGGTATTAATAACGACTCAGCGCTCATGATTGTGGAGCTCGCACGCACAAGACTGCACAGTCGTGCGCGCTAAGGTTGACGGATTAATACATTTGCAATGATCGCCCCTGCCGGGACGGGCTAAGGACTCGCGTGCCTGAACGACAGTCGGTTCCCAAGCTATTAATATATAAATCTGTCACCTGAATTTGATTTTTTTTATTAATAAAAGCAAAAAAAAAAAAAAAAAAAAAAAAAAAAAAAAAAAAAAAAAAAAAAAAAAAAAAAAAAAAAAAAGAGAGAGAGAGAGAGAGAGAGAGAGAGAGAGAGAGAGAGAGAGAGAGGGAGAGATTTTGGTTGTAGTCCAAAGCGTTGGGCTAACTTTTTGGCGTCTATCATTCCTCCTGGCACTATTAATAGAAAAACCAAACGGCCGTAGCCGAGACAGAACATAGAACGTCTCTACAGCAAAACAAAAACCACACACAAAAAAAAAACCGGGAGAAAAAAAAGAGCACACCAACACACAAAAGTAGGCACGCAGAATACATTTTTTCCCCGCCCGCCGACTGTCCAACTTTTTGACTAAAGAGCCAATTGCCGACCAGCGAGCAAAAAGTTTTGGCCGGGTAGCGACCGCCAAATGCGGCCACACTGTGGTAGCGCCAATTGCCGTGGCGCCAAATTTGCCGATGTTGCACTAGCTTGGAAAAAAACATTTTTTAGCAATGTCGGCAACCTTCTTTTTGTTCTCCCCAAGCTGGGCCAACGTCGGCGGGCGGGAGGGTATTTTTTTTAACCCAAATTTTTCCCCGCCCTCCGACGTTCGCTCAGCTTTTGCAGAACAAAAAGAAGGTTGCCGACCAGCGAGCAAAAAAAAAAAAGTTTGGTCGGTAGCCCAAATTTGCCGATGTTGCACTAGCTTGGAAAAAAAAAAAAAAAAAAAAAAAAAAAAAAAAAAAAAAAAAAAAAAGCAACTTTTTGTTCTCCCCAAGCTGGGCGAAAGTCGGCGGGCGGGAGGGAATTTTTTTAACGCAAATTTTTTCCCCGCCCACCGGCATTTTCCCAACTTTTTGGCTACAGAGGCATTGCCGACCAGCCAGCAAAAAAAAAAAAATTGGCCGGTAGCGACCGCCAATGGCGGCACTGTGGCAGCGCAACCAAGACGACAAGCAGTCAAGAGCAACGACAGAGCACCTCCCCACACGTACATGTTACATAAATACATACATACATACATACATACATACATACATACATACGTACGTACCTAATCACTCCAACGGCACCTCTCCACACGTACATGTTACATACATACATACATACACACATACATACATACATGCATACGTACGTACCTAATCACTCCAACCGCGCCTCCCCACACGTACATGCTACATACATACATACATACATACGTACGTACCTAATCACTCCAACCGCGCCTCCCCACACGTACATGTTGACATTGGCGCCTGTATCCCAACATAATGTGTGTCTTTGTATGTATGTATGTATGTATGTATGTATGTATGCATGTATGTCTGTATGTGTGTGTATGTAACACGTACATGTTGACATTGGCGCCTGTGTCCCAACATAAGTGTGTTTTGTATGTATGTATGTATGTATGTATGTGTGTGTGTATGTAACACGTACATGTTGACATTGGCGCCTGCATCCCAACATAATTTGTGTATTTGTATGTATGCATATGTATGTATGTATGTATGTGTAGGTAGGTAGGTAGGTAGCTATGTATGTATGTATGTATGCATGTATGTGTGTGTGTGCGTGTTGTGAGTGTGTGTGTGTGTTTGTGTTATGTACGTGTGTTATGTATGTATGTATGTATGTATGTACAATCGCCGGGCTGGGGTTCCCGGGGGGGAGAGCCCCCCGGATCCCCCCTGCCCCGTTGACAGGGTACGTTCAATTGCCGGAGGCACCGGCGAGTACTGCTAAAAAACGAGGAGTTTCGGCATTCAGGACACTCCCCTAACGCAAATATTTGCGCGAATTCCAAAAACATTATATCAGCATTAACATCGAGTCTGGGGCTAACCACCCTGCCAATATGAGCGCCCAACTCCTCCTGGTTCCCACAAACCATGACTTATAGGGATGGGGGGTGCAAAAAAAGGCCAAAAAAAACAAGGAATTTTGGCATTCAGGACACTCCCCTAACGCAAATATTTGCGTGAATTCCAAAAAAATTATACCAGCATAAACATCGAGTCTGGGGCTAACCACCCTGCCATTATGAGCTCGCAACTCCTCCTGGTTCCCACAAACCATGATTTATAGGGATGGGGGGGTGCAAAAAAAGGCCAAAAAAACAAGGAATTTTGGCATTCAGGACACTCCCCTAACGCAAATATTTGCGTGAATTCGAAAAAATTCTTTCAGCATCAACATCGAGTCTGGGGCTAGCCACCCTGCAAATATAAGCTCCCAACTCCTCCTGGTTCCCACAAACCATGATTTATAGGGACAGGGGTGCGGAAATGCTGGGGGGGGGGGGGGTGGTGGGGGTGACACCATTTTCATTTTCCTCCTCCCCCAAACCCCCCACCCCCTTCACCAACACCTTTCAGGAATAATAATAATAATAATAACAATAATAATAATAATAATAATAATAATGATAATAATAATAATAATAATAATAATAGTGCTTCTCTGTCAATGGCTGATGCATTTCTGCACATGCGCCTCCATCGTCTCACCCGTGAGGGGAGTACGAAGAATTGACGATAGGCTCTAATGACACCCCCGCAAGGGCAGTTCCAACACTTCCAGACGGACCGGTATGTTCAATGAAAATACTGATCCAGACGGAGCGGTATGTTCAATGAAATACTGGTGGCACCGACGGGAATCGAACTGGCGACAGGGCCCAGATGGTAGAACTTGACCACTGGGCTATCACGGTGTCCATAATAATAATAATAATAATAATAATAATAATAATAATAATAGTGCCTCTCTGTCAATGGCTGATGCATTTCTGCACATGCGCCTCCATCGTCTCACCCGTGAGGGGAGTACGAAGAATTGACGATAAGCTCTAATGACACCCCCGCAAGGGCAGTTCCAACACTTCCAGACGGGCCGGTATGTTCAATGAAAATACTGGTCCAGACGGAGCGGTATGTTCAATGAAAATACTGGTGGCACCGACGGGAATCGAACTGGCGACAGGGCCCAGATGGTAGAACTTGACCACTGGGCTATCACGGTGTCCATAATAATAATAATAGTAATAATAATAATAATAATAATAATAATAATAATAATAATAATAATAATAATAGGCTTCCTCAGACTATAGCATCAGATCCAGATCCTGGACATGTGCCTCCATTGGGTCACCGGGGTCAGCCGATCCCAACGCATTGTCAGAACACCAAACAGACATAGCAGCAACAGCAACAGCAGGGGCAGATGGGGGCTGTGAAGTGCATGAAGAGCTAGATGCGAGGGTGTTAGCTGAAGAGAAGAACTCGGAGACACTACGCTGCGCTCCCGAACCCCTCTCTCTAGCCAGGACGTCCACACTGCGCGGACGGCCGCGCCGCGCAACATCAACGTCACTTGGGGGAGAGGGTGGGACAGAACCTGGTGGAACCTCAGTGAGGTCAATCACCTCCTCGCCCCCATCCTCCACCCCAAGCTCCTCCCTTTTACCCTCCCTAGCAGACCAACACTCAGACACATATGATCCAAACAACACATCCAACTTTGGAGGGGGACGCAACGCTGTAACCCCTAACAACGCAGCAAGCCTAAAGTTACTACGGAAGCGCGACTTCCCCTGAAAAAGCTTACAAAACAATCGTGATTGATCCACAGGCGACATATCATCCCAACCCTGCCGCACAGAGCCCTCCCGCTCCCGCCCAAGCAACACATCCTCCACCACAACCTCACCGCCTACGACCTCACCACCCTCCTCACTCCCTCCATCCCCCTCAGCACCCCCCACAGCCATGCCACCGAGCCTCTGCATACTCAGCAACAGCTGCTTACGTCTCGCCTCATGCATGGGGCAAACCCATAAGAAGTGCGCAAGGGACTCATTGACATCATCATGACAACAGAAGCAGCGAGGGGACATGCCACTGACCAACTTGCTGCGGTACAACCGAAGGCGGTTGTTGCAGCTGAGCAACCTTCTCCGAAGCAGATTATAATGCGCATCATCAAGGGCTACCCATCTTGGGAACTCCTTAGTTCCAAAGACTTGTCTTAGGATGACTCGCAGGCCATCAGTAAGATCGCTGCCTGCCTCTCGCTTGTCCCACATCAGTTGCTGCACCATCTTGCGTCCTGCTGAAGGGCCCACTTGTCCACAGTCGAACTCCAACCCTCGAGGTCCTTCTCTGAGCTATTTAGGAGCTCCTGAAGCCCTTGTTGTAGATCCATTGAGTCCCTGATAGCGCCTTCGGCCTCCGCAGTCCAGTCGGATTTGACTTGAGATGCGATGACAGGAAATCGCTCCTCCGGTAGAACACGCAGCCGTCCATAGAACTTCAGTTGCGCCGCCCGCCGCAAACGCTCCGCACTCAAAGAGCGCGCCAGAAAGAGTGTAATCCACTTGCTTGTCTTAGGGCTGATGCCGAGAATCATCCTCATGGGGCGCAGTATTGCTGCCTCCAGCTTGGTGAGCTGCGATACGGGGGCACGCCAGACATCGAAGGCGTACTTCAGCTTGGCTCCCACAAGTTGATTCCAGCACATGAGACGATACCTAGCTTGTATCTCACCTGCACACCACAAAGAGTACCAACCTGCGGTGGCGACTTCAGTGACACGCGTAGCCCGCAGGGCCTGCTCCTTCCACTTCAGGTCGTCGGTGATAACCACTCCCAGGTACTTGTACTGACTGGTGACACAAAGCTTCTGGCCGCGAAACCACACCACGGGCTCACCTCGCTCCCTGATACTTGGTCGTTTCGCCTTGCTCGACGTGTAAATGGGCATGATTTCCGTCTTGCCGGGCTTCAAGTTGACTTCCAGCCGGTAATCTTCCGCGAACTTGGCCACAACATTGACCATCTTCTGGAGCTCGGTGCGACTGTGAGCGATGAGGGCCACGTCGTCCGCGTATAGAAGTGCCTTGATGTCGTTCAGCCGCTTCACATCCGTGATCTTGAGGGCACTCGCCAGCCGATCACACAGCTCATCAATAAAGACGTTGAAGAGTGTGGGAGAGAGGGGGGACCCCTGTTGGACGCCTACACCCTCCAGTACTTCGGGGGTGAGTGCTCCATCAACTACCACTTGCGAAGAAGTCTGCTCGTAGCACCTGCGTAGCGTGCGCCAGAACTTGCCCCTTACACCCAGCTTCCAGAGCCTCTCAAATAGGCCATCTCTCCAAACAGACGGGAAAGCCTTGCGTAGATCGACGAACAGGACATACGACTCCCGCTTCTGCTGCTGACGCCCCTTCAACCTCTGCCAAAGGGTAAAGACCTGATCCGTAGTGCGACGCCCCGGGCGGAAGCCTCCCTGCTCTGGACGTAGCTTATCCGGGCCATCCACGAAGAGCGTTAGACGAGTAGCTAATAAGGACAGATACAGCTTACCAAGGCAACTCATAATCGAGATATCCCTCCAGTTGTCAGGATCCGTAGGATCCCCACCCTTGGGGATATTGACGATGATTCCCTTGCCCCAAGCTTTTGGAGTCCTCTCGGCTTCTCGAATCCAGTTGAAGTACTGCGTTAAGTAGCCATTGATGTAGGCGCCGCCATACTTGAGCATCTCGTTCTTCACTTTGTCCTCGCCACAAGCTTTGTGGTTATTCAGGGCACGTTGCCTTGCAAGGACCTCCTCTTGCGTGAACGGCTTGTCCAGCTCTTCGCAAGTGTCTTCACCTACTTCGTGCTCCTTCATAGCCCGGGCCACCTCATCTCTGAAGCGATCGTTCCAGTGGAACTGCCGCTTAGCTTCGGCTTCCTCCCACTCCAGCGAGCCTGCTTCTGCACAGCACTCCACCACAACAGCCGCACTTGCCGGATTTTCCCGTGGCTTCACCGAAATTCCTCCCACCGAGCGACCTTTTCCGGCAGCGTACACGCCAGTGAGCCATCCTCCCTTTGCACCGGCGCGGAGACCTTCGTTCTGCGTGCCCCGCCAAGCCGCTTCGCGAGTAGCCAAAAGCGCTTTGAGGATTGCTCGCGTTGACATTTGACCGCTTCTTCCTGCACTTGCTTGAAGGAGGCGGACTTCTTGGCCCGAGTTGCCTTCCGAATTTGCTTGCGGAGCCGTAGCCAATTCAGACGGGCTTCCGCATTCGATTCATCGCTCCTGTATGCTGCGTAGGCCTCCCGGCGCTGTTGAATGAGCTCCTTTAGCTCCCCGTCGAACCAATTGTTGGTGAAACGGGGTCGTATACATCTGGAGCCAAGGACCCGGTGCGCCGCCATTCGGAAGGACTGCGCCACTCGCTCGGTGACGTCATCTACCACCCGTTGGCTGTCGGCACCACCCGATAGGTCAAGCTCAGGCAGCTGATGCACTCCAAGCTTCTGTAGGCAATGCTGGAATACGTCATCGAACTTGTCGCGTAGATAATCCAGCGCTTGCTTCGCAGCGTGATCATTACCCGAGACACCAGCACCAATAAGCTTATCAACACGAAAGGACCTGTAAGGTTTCGCAGCCCGCTTTGGTCGGCGCTGGCCGCTCCACGTCAGTTCGGCCCATACTGCCTTGTGGTCCGTATCAAGATCATCTTCGCATACTCAGAACTTTGCTCCAGATGCCAAGCCAGGCGACGCGCAGATGTAATCGAGGAGGTGCTTGCCTGTGCCCATGCCGCGCTGCTCACGCCGGGACCACCAGTAGGACCCTTCCACTGGGCACGAGAAGCCGCTCAGATTTCGCAGGCCCGTAGCGACGAGGACAGCCGCGAGTCTCTTGCCGTTCTCCGAACGTACCGGTGCTCCCTTATCATCGACCTCCCCGTGCTGACCGACGATGCCCTCCTCTTTTCGGCTGCATGCCGGCCCGAGCTTCGCGTTGGCATCCGCCACCGTGACCACAAGACCTTTGGCTCCAAAAAAAGCTATAGCTGCCTGCCAGGCCGCATCCGCCTCTGACGACTCTTCTTCCTGCGTTTCCTGGGGAAAGTAGCCGTTGCCCACATAGATATCCTGAGCGCCGGTAACACCCGAGGCGATACGCAGCCACACTTGCTGCCGGTGGTCGACGGGGGCTGACACCAGGTTGCAATACGGACCAAGGAAGTTAGCCACCGCGAATAGAACCCCACCCTTGCAGCGATTTTTCTCGCTGACCTCCGCAGGTTTTCCAAAAATCCGGAATCCATCCAGGCTGCATTGGAAAGTTGCTTCTTGCCCAGGCGGTGCTCCTGAGCCCCGATGACTAGCCAGCCCTCGTGCTTGTAGAATGCTGCCCATTCCGCCGTGCCTACGTTGTCGTATCCCGTTTTACCCTGCCAGTTGTGACTCGCGACGAGTAGCTTGAAGCCGGTATCGAACTGCTTGGAGCGGTGCTTCTTGGCTCGTTTCCGGACCCGACGGCCGCGCTTGGCTTCCGCCCTCGTGCTGCCCCCCTCTGCAGGTGCTTGCGCAGGTTGGTTCCCCACTGCACTGGCCGCCGAATGCAGGGGCACCACCTGCACATCAGCACACTCAGACACACACTCAGGTGCATGGGCAGCCAATTGCGAAGACACCACCTGCACATCATCAACACATTCTTCATGCAGAGGCAAGACGCGATATCCCGTCGCAGCTTCCTCCTTCCGGACCGCCGCTTCCCCACGCAGATGGATGCGAATAAGCCTTCGGACACGTTCCCTGTCCCTGAACCTGCGCCCAAGGGCCACATTGACCCCTCTGCCGAAGAATTTGAGATGTTTGAGTTGCTGCAACGCCATCTGCCTGCTGTCATCGTCCTCGTAGACCAGCTCCAGGTGACGAGACATTCGCTGGCCTTGCCACTCCATTACCGGGACCACCAGACCAAGACCGCTCATTTTGGAGGCGATCTCCTGTAGATTGGCGCGTTCTGAGAGCCCCCAGACAATCAGATTACGCCCGTCCTTGTCGTACCGATCTACCCGCCGGTACCGTCGAGGCGGCGGTGCCATCTGCCATATAGCGCCGCTCGCCTATGTTGAAGCGCCGACCCGTGTGCCAGGTTTGGGGAGGAAGGATGAGGCGCAGCTAAGATAGCTCTCCACGTGGTTCAGGAATTCCGTCATATACGCGAGCCCTCATCCTCCCATCCTGGGACATCGGGCCAGAGCCCGTCGAAGAGGCATTCCCACGGGGATTGTCCAGGTCTTCGGCGATTCTACCTTGTCCCATAAGGGCCACAGTGGTAGCTCCGTGCTTCGCGTATTTGTAATCCATTGAGAGTAGTAGACGGCCAATGTCGCTGGCCATCACCGCCGCGCCTCTTTACGCCGAGGAAAGCGCCCGCCCATGCAAATAGCATCGGCGGTATCTGCAACACACACTACACGCATTTCCGCCGGTGTCACTGGACGCTGCCGCGTCGCTTCGTGCCCTTCGGCGCCCGCCAGCACCCCCAGCGTCGCCAGAACCTGCCTCACGCACTACATACACTCTCCATCGCATCGCCAACGCCTCTACTCTCATGCCCTATGGACTTTCAGCTGCTCCTAATAATACACATCATGAGGTACGGGTGTCCTCGAGTGGAGCCAGATCGGACGGCGTGCCGCTGAAACTCCTTCCCCCACGTGGGTATAGAAGGCGCGAACCTAGCGGTACCTATAGGGTCTTACAGACAAGTATAGTAATCCCAGCCGAAGCTGCTCAGTTAGAAATGCAACGGTGGAGGGTGTGAATGCATGGGGCAAGGCACGGCAACGCAGCAAGGCACTGGCAAGGCATTGGGACCGACTGAAGCCCCTCTCCGACGTGCGCGTCATCATGTATTCCAGTTAGGCAACCCCGAAGAAGCGAAGATAGGGAGGAGACAAAACCCAGATAGGATGAAGATAGGATTAACATGAAGCCGAAATGGAGCCGAGTTGGAACAGGTAAACTCGGCCCCATCTCGGCTCAATGTGAATCCTATCTTCAACCCATCTCGGTACTGTTTCCTCCGAATGCTCACCTTAACAAGATCACCAAACCGGAACTGGAAGCCCCCAGGCATTTACTCGGCAGGAAATTCGGCCAAAATGGGCTAACCAGGAAACCTGACCCAACCAACAGCCAAGAAAAACGAGCCAACCAACAATCCAACAGACAACCCCACAACCTGCCTGGCCGAACCCCTACCGAGTAAATGCCCAGTTGAGAGTTGCGCATATCCCGGTGACCGCCCTCCCCAAGCGGTCACCTTCGTGGGGAGAGGCCCAACCACCTCCTCTTCCCATGGAGTGCCATCTTGTGCACCCCTCCAGAATAATAATAATAATAATAATAATAATAATAGTAATAATAATAATGATAATAATAATAATAATAATAATAATAATAATAATAATAATAATAATAATAATAACAATATACTTCCTCTAAGGCATACTGATGCAGCTGATGGCACGATCCGTTTCCGGACATGAGCCTCCATGCCCTTGTTCGAAGTGCTCCATCCCCACCTAGTCAGTCTCTCGACTGATTATAGGGGCCACCGATGGAGCTCCTGAGGGCAAGACTACACTAAGCCGAGGTTATTCCGCAGTCCTCTTGCAAAACGTTGCCGCATGTGCAAGTGCGTACACCAAGCATGGTTGCTAGAACTACCTTAAAACCCCACCCATAATAATTTGGTATCCGCTGGGTCCACGGGCTATCAACCGGCATAGCGGAGTTTAAGATCTTCGACAGGCGCCCAACGACCCTCCTCCCCAGCATCATCCACCAAATGGTTTTGAGTTGGCATCACAGTTTAACGCCGTAAGGCCATTGGGCTAGAGCTCTGATAAACAAGCGTGACTAAGTTTTTATCATCAGGTGTTACCCTCAAATATATCACAGTCAACACTCCGAATAATAACAATAATAACTAGGGGCTGCGCCAACACCTGAAAGGATGGTTTACCGGTGCGCTTCGCGCACCAAACCCCGCCAGCCCCACTTCTTATCACTTTTTGGAGGGCCCCCCGGACCTCCCCGCCCCCCCCCCCCCTTTTCCCTTCGACAGGGTACGTTGAATTGCCGGAGGTGCCGCAAAGGGCGCCTGGTGGCAAAAAACCTCAATTTTCAGGTGTGGGTGCCACCCGCGACCAGAACGGGTACGTACAATCGCAGGGCTCCCCCGGACCCCCCCTTTCCCTTCGACAGGGTACGTTGAATTGCCGGAGGTGCCGCAAAGGGCGCCTGGTGGCAAAAAAACCTCAACTTTCAGGTGTGGGTGCCACCCGCGACCAGAACGGGTACGTACAATCACAGGGCTAGGGGTTACCGGGGGCCCCCCCGATCCCCCCTGCCCCGTCGACAGGGTACGTTCAGTTGCCGGAGGCACCGGCAAGTGCTGCTAAAAAACAAGGAAATTTTGCATTCAGGACACTCCCCTTACGCAAATATTTGCGTGAATTCCAAAAAATTATACCAGCATCAAGATCGAGTGTGGGGCTAACCACCCTGCCAATATGAGCTCCAACTCCTCCTGGTTCCCACAAACCATGATCTATAGGGATGGGGGGGTGCAAAAAAAGGCCAAAAAAACAAGGAAATTTGGCATTCAGGACACTCCCCTAACGCAAATATTTGCGTGAATACCAAAAAAATTATATCAGCATAAACATCGAGTCTGGGGCTAGCCACCCTGTCAATATGAGCTCCCAACTCCTGGTTCCCACAAACCATGATTTATAGGGATGGGGGGTGCAAAAAAAGGCAAAAAAACAAGGAATTTTGGCATTCAGGACACTCCCCTAACACAAATATTTGCGTGAATTCCATAAAAAAACATATCAGCATCAAGATCGAGTCTGAGGCTAACCACCCTGCAAATATGAGCTCCCAACTCCTCCTGGTTCCCACAAACCATGATTTATAGGGACAGGGGTGCAAAAATGCGGGGTGGGGGGGGCCGGGGGGTACACAATTTTCATTTTCCCCCTCCCCCAAAACCCCCCACCCCCTTCACCAACACCTTTCAGGGATAATAATAATAATAATAATAATAATAATAATAATAATAATAATAATAATAATAATAATAATAATAATAATAATAGTGCTTCTCTGTCAATGGCTGATGCAAATCTGCACATGCGCCTCCATCGTCTCACCCGTGAGGGGAGTACGAAGAATTGACGATAGGCTCTAATGACACCCCCGCAAGGGCAGTTCCAACACTTCCAGACGGACCGGTATGTTCAATGAAAATACTGGTGGCACCGACGGGAATCGAACTGGCGACAGGGCCCAGATGGTAGGACTTGACCACTGGGCTATCACGGTGTCCAATAATAATAATAATAATAATAATAATAATAATAATAATAGTGTATCTCCTGCCAATTGCTGAGCCAAAAGGCCATGTGCATCCAGTCCTCCATTCCATAAGGAAAGTCTCCACACCAATCGGTGGAATAAAGGAAGTGACGGCATAGAACATTACTCTAGGAGCTTTATACCAATCAGCCCATGGAAAGGACCGATGGCCTATGTACTCCCTAATAATAATAATAGTGATAATAATAATAATAATAATAATAATACTATATCTGAGGCGTACTGATGCAGCTAATGGCATATCCTCAACGGACATAAGCCTCCAATACCCTTGTTCGAGGTCCTCCACCCTCCCGTGTCAGTCTCTCGCCTGATGATCGGGGCCACCGATGGAGCTCCTGAGGGCAAGACTGCACTAAGCCGAGGTTATTCCGCAGTCCCAGCAACCTCTTGCAAGACGTCACCGAATGTGCAAGTGCATACACCAAGCGCGGTTGCTAGAGCTGCCTCGAAACCCCACCCATAACAATCTGGTGTCTGCTGGGTCCTGGGCTATCAACCAGCATATGCGGAGTTTAAGATCTTTTACGCGCGCAACGACCCTCCTCCCCAGCATCTACCACCAAAGGTTTATGAGTTGGCGTCACAGTTTAACGCCTTGAGGCCATTGGGCTGAATAATAATAATAATAATAATAATAATAATAATAATAATAATAATAATAATAATAATAATAATAATAATAATAATAATAATAGTAATAAGCACCTACACACATTAATGGCGATGGAGGGGGGGGGGGGGGGGGGTGCAGAGACGTGGGCTTGCAAATGTCGGGAGTGGTGGTGGCTTGCTGTTTCGATTTGGATTGGGCTCGAGCTAGGGACAGCGCCCTGTCAGCGTGCTCCGCTGAGAGAGAGAGAGAGAGAGAGAGAGAGAGAGAGAGAGAGAGAGAAAGAGAGAGAGAAAGAGAGAGAGAGCAAGAGAGAGGAGAGAGAGAGAGAGAGAGAGAGAGAGAGAGAGAGAAAGAGAGAGAGAGAGAGACAGACAGACAGACAGAGACAGACAGAGAGAGAGAGAGGGGGGGGGGGGGGGAGAGAAGAGAGAGAGAGGGAGAGAGAGAGAGAGAGACAGAGAGAGAGAGATGATACGTACATATTGAAATATAATGCATTTACATGGGTTTTGTACGACTGGATTCTTCTTCTTCTTCTTCTTCTTCTTCTTCTTCTTCTTCTTCTTCTTCTTCTTCTTCTTCTTCTTCTCCTTCTTCTTCTTCTTCTTCTTCTTCTTCTTCTTTTTCTTCTTCTTCTTCTAGAGAGAAAATATTTTTTACCTGTTCCTCCCGCAACCAGCCGACTCCACATTACTAAAATAGAGAGAGAGAGACAGACAGACAGACAGACAGACAGACAGAAAGAAAGAAAGAAAGAGAGAGAGAGAGAGAGAGAGAGAGAGAGAGAGAGAGAGAGAGACGGTATGCAGTCAAGCTCGCCACAGCCGACAGTAACGCTGCAACGCCCATGCTGGGACCTTTCGTCCCGCTGCCATGGGGAGAAAGGTAGGTAGGTAGGTAGGTAGGTAGGTAGGTAGGTAGGTAGATAGATAGATAGATAGATAGATAGATAGATAGATAGATAGATAGATAGATAGATAGATAGATAGATAGATAGATGGATGGATGGATGGATGGATAGATAAATAGATAGATGGATAGATAGATAGATAGATAGATAGATGTATACATATAAATATATATATATACATAATATATTATATTATATGTATGTATATATAAATATATAATATATACATATTATATATATGTACATATATATATGGAGAGAGAGAAAGAGAGAGGTAGATAAATAGATAGACAGACAGACAGACAGACAAACTGATAGATGAGATGTCGCAAAGGAATGTAGTCCTTGCAAAGGAACGCAGTTTCACATCAAACAATAATTTGTGTACTGTGCATGTGTCCGGGATGGGAATCACGGGTAGACTGTGTTCTGGAAAAAGAAGAGGAAGGACGTTGAAGAAAAAGGCAATCTAGGAATGGAGAGTGGGAGGATAAGGAAGAAGAGAAAGAAAAGGAAGCCGTTAGTCCAAGTGTTTTGAGCACCGTAAGCTTGCGCAAGCTACAATGATGACATTGTATGAGGCCTAAACCCCCGCAGGGACCTAGCCCGGGCTATGCAACACTGGACGGCTATGATGGAATGCAGTCACCAATACGGACTAGAGGAAGATTAGTCCAATTTTTGACTGCACAGGAGCGATAAATCGCAAAAGAGCAACGAGCTACGCAGGAGGATAGCTTGAAGCAAAGGGATTTGGATTGGGGATGGGAAAAACCCAAGGCGCGGAAACATCGATGAACAGAGAACGATACCATGCCGCGAGCCCCGCATTCGATTGGTCGAAGGTGGCAGGTCCATCCGTTGTCCTCGATTTGAGATTTGAGCTCGTTGTATCGGTTGGTCTTGTATGCTCGTGCGTCAAGGATGTTTTCCTCGACCGGGCACGTTAGCTCGATCAGAATACATATCTTGGTAGACAGTGACCAGACAACGATATCGGGGCGGAGGTCAGTGACACAAATGTGGACAGGAAAGGCTTGCTCAGAACCGGTGTATTGGGTTTGGAGTTGCCAATCGTTTGCAGTGTCAAGCAGGGATGGTCGATGAAATGACTGTCCCTTAGGCTTCTGCTCGCCCTCTTTCACAAACATAGACTTTGATTCATTTTGGTCTATAGGGGAGCGTTTGTTATGGCTCTCGATGTGTTTTTGAAGGGGAGCTTCAATAGTGCAGAGCACAGAGTCATGACGCCAGGTATAGCGGCCTTGTTTGAGGGCAACATGGCAACCGGAGAGGATGTGGCATAGATGTGCTTGACCAGAACAGAGGGCACACTTGTTGTTGGGAATGATTCCCCACAGACGTCTAAGGTCGGGGGTAATAACCGAGTTTGTGCTTGCGTTGATGACCCAAGAGATTAAACGGGGATTACGGGTTCCGATGAGGCGAGCCCAGGAGAGGTCGAAGGGGCATGCGTCTTCAAAACGAAGGAAGCACCCTTGCATGGCTTTGTCAATGTCATGCACTGTGGTTGTCTCAAGTATTGTCTCAGCAGCTAATTCTAAAACCCTGTCTTTGCGGTCTGTGATGGAATGTTCTTTTGGGTAGCGACCATGGCCAAGTCCGAGATGATCGGATTGGCCTCGATGAGATAGATAGATAGATAGATAGATAGATAGATAGATAGATAGATAGATAGATAGATAGATAGATAGATAGATAGATAGATAGATAGATGAGATGTCGCAAAGGAATGTAGTCCTTGCAAAGGAACGCAGTTTCACATCAAACAATAATTTGTGTACTGTGCATGTGTCCGGGATGGGAATCACGGGTAGACTGTGTTCTGGAAAAAGAAGAGGAGGAAGGACGTTGAAGAAAAAGGCAATCTAGGAATGGAGAGTGGGAGGATAAGGAAGAAGAGAAAGAAAAGGAAGCCGTTAGTCCAAGTGTTTTGAGCACCGTAAGCTTGCGCAAGCTACAATGATGACATTGTATGAGGCCTAAACCCCCGCAGGGACCTAGCCCGGGCTATGCAACACTGGACGGCTATGATGGAATGCAGTCACCAATACGGACTAGAGGAAGATTAGTCCAATTTTTGACTGCACAGGAGCGATAAATCGCAAAAGAGCAACGAGCTACGCAGGAGGATAGCTTGAAGCAAAGGGATAGATAGATAGATAGATAGATAGATAGATAGATAGATAGATAGATAGATAGATAGATAGATAGATAGATAGATAGATAGATAGATAGATAGATAGTAGATAGATAGATAGATAGATAGATAGATAGATAGATAGATAGGTAGGTAGGTAGGTAGGTAAGTAGGTAGGTAGGTAGGTAGGTGGATGGATGGATGGATGGATGGAGATGGATGCAGATGGATGGACGGACGGATGGATGGATGGATTGATGGATGGATTGATGGATGGATTGATGGATGGATTGATGGATGGATGGATGGATGGATGGATGAATCCGATGGATGAATCCGATGGATGGATGGATGGATGGATGGATCGATCGATCGATCATGGAAGGATGGATGCGTAGGTAGGTAGATAGGTAGGTAGATAGATAGCAGATCAGATCATCAGATGAGGATCAGGATAGGATCAGGCAGGATCAGATCAGATCAGGATCAGATTACATGAGAATCAGATCAGATCAGATCTGATCTGATCACATCTGATCACTGTATTTTCTGTACTACCCGATCAGATCTGATTCGAAATTCAGATCTGATCAGCTGCAGAGGTAGTGCAGAAAAGTGATATAGATTGACCCTTGAGCCTAGGAGCTAAAGCACCCTTGAGCTCGGTCTGGTCGAACACACCCTCATGGGCCAGGTGCGAGTAGTTGGGAGCCGCCTTTTGCATGACTACTTTGCCCTTCCCTCTGTAGTCTCGCCACCAAACCCTCTTTTCTTCGTGGTGAGAGAAAAGGGTTCCAACAGTAAAACATGACCACGTAACGGACATGTCTCCGTGATGGACCCGGCCTGGTCTACGCAAAATTACCGTATATGCGGTGATTTTCTATTTCGTATGTGTGCAAATCACTGCCATCTCTGGTATGACCGGGGATGCTTCTCTAAAATGGTAAGAGCTCCCAAAATTACAGGATTATTGTAAAATTACAGGATCAATCGCATGGGATTTGGTCTTTTCTGCTCCACAATTGGTCATTTTCTTGCTAAGCCAAATCGGTGGAGGCATCTGGGTACAACGCAGTGTGCGAGTGCCAAGAGAAATGTCCACCACCATTCATATGAGTAACATTGAGAGTCCCTTTCGAAACAAGGGTGGTTCTGTGGGGCTGGCATACAGTTCAAGTCAAGCAGAAGTGGAAACTAAGGATGAAGCAGCTGCCAAGAGTTCTTCCCAGATTGCGTACGACGAAGCAAGGTGCTTTCCTTCATATTCCCTCCCAACACACAGAAACCATATAGGACTGCAACCAGGTTATTAATATTAATGTATTTCTAGTCCTGCGTTGCGGGCCTGCTTCATTCAAGTTCTCTCGCTTCTACTGACTAATGTTGCTTGGTTTCGACTAGTGTGAATTCGGTGCTCTGGCACCGTGCTTGGCGAGTCCTTCGTTATGGCTTACGAACGCCTTGGCAATCCCCAAAGCTATGGGCCTTGATCTTTCTCAACCTCGTCTGCCAAGTCGCTGGTGCGTATATCATCCAAGCGAGGCTTTATGTCGTGGCATCAGGCATCAACAAAGAATACCCAGGAATCGCGGGCTGCCTCAAGAGCGGATGCAACAAAGTTCCTGCTCCTGGTGACTGGAACTGGGTGGTCAAATACATGAACGAATGGGGCTGGCTGTTCGTGATCTCCATGGTTTTCGTCATCACGATGACACTGCTGGGTGATCTCATCAACTCTCACATGCGCAAGAATGCATCTTCCACGATCCAGGACCGGCTGTTGCAAGATAACAAACTGTGCTTCCGGCTGATAGTAGAGGCCAAATTGGATAACATCGACCAGCGAATCACCAATGACCTCCAAAACACCATCGATGGCATCACATGTGTTCTGTTTGGCAACGTGGCGGACTACGTCGCGTACCCACTTTTCTTTACCATCACTCGTATGACCACTGCTTTCGCCATGGCCTACTCCTTTCTGGGTGATCAGGGAACCCCGCAGGTGAAGGTCAGTCTTACATAATCCGTTCTTGAAAAGCTCCCCCCTACCCCCTTTTTTGTTATTGTTTGGTTTGGGTTTTGTTTGGTTTGTTTGTTTCTTTGTTTGATTGATTGTTTGATTGTATGTTTGTTTGTTTGTTTGTTTGTTGCTTTGCTTGTATGTATGTAATGTATGTATGTTTTTGTTTGTCTGTTTGTTTTTGTTTGTTTTCTTTTGGCACTTGGACTGCACCTGACCTTTCCTTTGTGGCAGGGCCAGTGCGTCGGCGTGGTCTTGGCTTTCGTCTTCATAGCGGTCTGCGCCTATATTTTCCCTATCAACCAGATCTCGCGCATTTTCTACCGCAGCCTGCAATACGAGGGTATCTATCTATCTATCTATCTACATAACATATCTATCTTTTCTATCTTATCTACATGTCTATCTATCTATCTAATCTATCTATCTATCCATCTATCTGTCTGTCGGTCTATCCATCTGTCTGCCTGCCTGTCTGTCTATCTGTCTATCTATCTATCTATCTATCTATCTGTCTATATATCTATCTATCTGTCTGTCTGGCTGGCTGTCTATCTATCCAGGCAATTTCCGCACCACCCACACACGCGCCGTGTTGAGTTGCGAAAGCATTTCCGCGCTCAATGGTGAATACGCCGAAAAAGACATGGCCGACAAACAGTTTCGCGACATCGACCGCAACAACAGAAAGTACTACCTCTGGCAGGGTGTGCTGCTGGTGCTGCGTCTGTTCGTCACCCTCGCTTACCCTGCCGGGGCGTACGTGTGCCTTGTCCTGACCAGAACTACAAACTCCACCACTGCGAACTTCTTCCAAAAGCAGTTCGGAGACGTGTTCGAGTACGCATTGTACTTGCCTGTGATGTTCATGCGTATGGCGTACTCGTGCGGCGCGACGCACCGTGTAGGTATGTACCTATGTATGTATGAATGTATGTATGTATGTATGAATGTATGTATGTATGTATGTATGTATATATGTGCGTATGTACGTACGTACATACGTGCGTATGTATGTATGTATGTATGTGTGTAGGAGAGTTGCTGGAGCAGATGGAGCTCTTGGAAACCCAGCCCATGGTATGTATATATATAGTGTATTTCCCATGCCATGTATGTATAAAGTGTATTTCCCGTGGTATGTATGTATATATGGATTTTCCAGGGTATGTATAGTGTATTTCCCATGGTATGTGCAGTGTATTTCCCATGGTGTGTATGTATATAGTCTATTTCTCCATGGTATGTATGTGTATAGTGTATATAGTGTATTTCCCATGGTATGTGCAGTGTATTTCCCAGGTGTGTATGTGTATAGTGTATTCCGGTATGTATGTATATAGTGTATTTCCCCATGGTATGTATGTCAGTGTATTTCCCATGTTATGTATGTGTATAGTGTATTTCCCATGGTATGTATGTATATAGTGTATTTTCCCATGGTATATAGTGTATTTCCCATGGTATGTATGTACAAAGTATATTTCCAATGGTGTGTATGTCTATAGTGTATTTTCCCATGGCATGTATGTATATAGTGTATTTCCTCTATAGTGTGCTTCTTCGTTTTGTCGACAATCAGCCAGCCCTGTTGTAGACATAGAGATGTCTATGTCTATGTTTATATCTATGTCTATATCTATGTCTTTGTGTATGTGTGTATATGTATGTAGAGCGGTGCAAACGCTCGTTTCGAAGATGATCCAGAGCGCATCCAGCTCAGCAACGTCTTCGCCAACCCGCCCGTCAGAACCAGCAAGAAAGCTGACCCCAAGTCTAAAGATAAAAACTACAAGGAGCTACATACGGGCCAGTTCGGAGAGGAGGCAGGCTTGGTGAACGGTAGCTTTCTATCTAGATGTCTAGATAGATAGAAAGTCGATATATCTATCTATCTATATATCTATATATCTATCTATCTAATTATCTTTTTATCCCAGTTACCTCTGGTTGGACAGGTTGGAATGGTGCATATGTCTTCGGATATGCAGCACTGATAAACCAAATATATCTATCTATCTACCTGTCTATCTATCTATCTAGGTCAGTTGTTCATGGGAGTCAACTTACACGTCAAGAAGGTCTATCTATCTATCTATCTATCAGTCAGTCAGTCAGTCAATCAGTCACTCAGTCAATCTACCTCAATGAGTCACTCAGTCAATCTACCTATCTAGATATCTATCTATCTATCTATCTATCTATCTACCTATCTACCTATCTATCTATATATCTATCTATCTATCTATCTATCTATCTAGGGGGAGTCCCTTGTCATCATCGGTCCTTCAGGCTGCGGCAAGTCTAGTTTGCTACGCGTGATCGGTATGTCTATGTCTATGTCTATATCTATATCTATATCTATATCTATCTATAGGCGGGTTGTGGGGCATCGAGAAAGGCACCATCGTCCGCCCCAACAAGAAAGGCAGTGGAGGTCTCTTCTTCCTTCCGCAGAAGGTATGTATGTATGCATACATGCATCTATGTATGTATGTAGTACGTGCTTCTGCTGTGGAACCCACCCCTTTGACAATTTTATCTTTTTGACAATGTCATCTGATGAGTCGGTTGCTGGGCCGTTAGGCGTACGTGTTTCCCGGCACGCTGCGCGAGCAGATTGTGTACCCCGACCAGGACCTGGAGGACCAGGGAGAGCCCGGCGAGGGCGCCAAGAAAACTAGCCCGGTAGCAAGGGTGTGGTGGGGGGGGGGGGGGGGGGCAGAGAGGGAGAGAAAGACGTAAACAAATATCGTTCTCATATGCTTTGAGATATCCAGGCGGAAGCTTGGACATAATTACGTGTTTTAGATACATATTCTTCTACGTGTTCGCAGGAGGCGGCGGCAGAGCTGAAGCAAGTCCTTGAGCAAGTCTTCCTGGGCCATCTGTTTGACCGCTACGGCTTGGACACCCACGCAGACTTCCCCGCTATCTTGTCCCTGTCTGAGATGCAAAGGCTCAACTTCGCACGTGTCTTTTACCACAAGCCTGCCTTCTGCTTGGCTGACGAAGCCACGTCTTCGCTGGACCTGCCGCTGGAGTCTTACCTGCTGTCCAAATGCACCGCCGAAGGGATCTCGCTCATCTCCGTGGCGCATCGCCCCACTGTGCTGCCTCACCACTCCCACATCCTCAGCTATGACCCCAAGACTCACAGCTGGCACCAAATGGCGACCAGAGACTGGCCCGGCCTCCCTCACAAGTTCCCCACCGACGGGTTGGAGAAGAAGGGCAACTCCTCCACCGCGCATCTCCAGCACGAAGCTGTAGAAAAAGCACCAGAAGGCTTGGGCCGTGTGTTTTGGAGGAGGATACGGCGTGCTATGCGCAAGATCTTTGCGCCTGGCTGCTGCGATTCGGGATGGCAGATGGCGGTGGTGATGCTGCTGGTCATGACTTGTTACGGTGGACTGCAGGTATGTCACGTATTGTGATGTATATTTTGTATGTATTGCATCTTATACCATGTATTGTCTGTATTGTATGTAATGTATGTGATGGATGTGATGTATGTTACGTACGCAGATTCTTATCTACAAGCAGTACGGGACTTCTCTCATCATCAAGAAAGTCATCACGGGCCAGTACAGGGTATACAGACACACATACAGATACACATACACATATAGATACACACACACTCCTCAAGAAAGTGACCTCGGGCGAGTACAGAGTACATACACACACACCTACACATACACATACACATACACATACTCGTACTCGTACACGTACACGTACACATACACATACATATGCACATACACATACACGTACACGTACACATACATACATGCTGTCAACGAGAAAGTGATCTCGGGGGAGTACAGGGTACACATACACGTACACATACACATACCCACACCATACACCTACATCTACACATACACAGACACCTACACCTACACATACACGTACACATACACATACACATACACGTGCACCTACACATACACATATACATATACATACACATACACATACACATAGACGTACACGTACACGTACCCCAACACCTACACATATACATATACATATACATTACACATACACATGCACGTTCACATGCATATACACATACATACACATACACATAAACTGCGGGTCTTCTCTCATAATCAAGAAAGTCGTCTCGGGCGCGTACAGGGCACACACATACACATACACATACACATACACATACACATACACATACACGTACACGTACATACACATACGCACACTCTCAACGAGAAAGTGACCTCGGGCGAGTACAGGGTATACATAGACACATACACATACACACATACATACACACATGCATGTAGGCGGCCTTCAAGATCTGCTTCGACGTGATCGGAATCAGCGTAGTCATGGTATGTATGTATGTATATGTGTGATGTATGTATGTATGTATATGTGTGATGTATGTATGTATGTATATGTGTAATGTATGTAATGTATTTAATGTTTATGTATCTATGTTTGTTTGTATGTATGTATGTATGTATGTCTTTAGATGTCTATATAATGTATGTTATGCATGTTATGCAAGTTATGTATGTTATGTATGTATGTGTGTATGTATGTATGTATGTATCTATCTATCTATGTATGTATGTTATGTATGTATGTTATGTATGTATGTATGTATGTTATGTATGTATGTATGTATGTATGTATGTATGTGTATGCATGTATGTATATATATGCATGTATGTATGTATGTTATGTATGTATGTACGGATGTATGTTTCGTAGGCGATTTGTCAAGCTCTGAGCTGCTTTCTCGGCTCCCTGCTCGCCTGCAAAATGCACAAGGGTATCTAGCTAGCTAGTTAGCTAGCTAGCTTTCTATCTGTCTATCTATCTATCTTCTCTCTATTTATCTCTCTATTTTATCTCTCTCTAAATATATATGCTTATATAAATATATATAAGCTTATATATATATCTGTCTATCTATCTATCTATCTATCTATCTATCTATCTATCTATAGGCATTATCAACGAATTTCATGGGAACTACTTCCAGCCAGGGGTGGTGTACCACACCAACCGCATACAACACCTCAATGGTACTTATTTACTTACTATATATATACCACACCAACTGCTTACTTACTTACTTACTTACTTGCTTGCTTACTTACTTACTTACTATATACCACACCAACCGCTTACTTACTTACTTACTTACCGCATACAGCACGTCTACTTACTTACTTACTTACTTACTTACTTACTAACGTACTTACTTACTTACGTACAATCTTTCTTACTTACTTAGTTACTTACCTACTTACTTACCTACTTGCTTGCTTGCTTACTTACTTACTCATTAACTTAATCACTCACTCACTTACTTACTTACTACTCACTCACTTACTTGTTTACTTGCTGACTTGCTTAGGTATTGACCAGCGCATGGTGCAGGACCTCGGAGGCTTTCGTGAGGTACATACATACATATACATACATACACAGGTACGTACGTACGTATGTACGTACGTACGTACATACATACATACATACGTACGTACGTACGTACATACATACATGCATACATACATACATACATACATGCATACATACATACATACAATACATGCATACAATACATATACGCTCTAACCTGCCTTTGGCAACCCTTTCGCTTATTGACACAATACAATACCATGCAATGCAACGCAATGCAATACAATACAAAACAATACAATACAATACAAGGCATTACAATACAAGGCACGACAAAAAAGGCAATACAATACCATGCAATACAGTGCAGTATAATACAATACAATACAGTGCAGTATAATACAATACAATACAAGGCAATACAATACAATACAATACAGTACAATACAATACAGTACAGTACAAAACAAATACAAATACAAATACAATACAATACAATACAGTACAGTAGAGTATACAATACAAGACAATACAATACAATACAAGACAAAACTGTACGCTAGGCTCTCACTTGGTACTTTGGTAACCCTTTCGCCTACTTCAACTACCACATCGGGTTCTTCCCCTTGTGCGTGCCCATGATCATGCTGACGGTATGTGTACATACACGTATACATATAGATATACATATAATACATATACACATACACATACATGTACATGTACATGTACATATACATATACATATACATGTACATATACATGTACATGTACATATACATGTACATATACATATACATATACATATACACATACACATACACATGCATATACATATACATATGCATATACATATGCATATGCATATACATATAGGTGTATGCATTTTACCGCGGCTGGGGTCTGTCCATCTTCATGGCCGTGTTCATGATCCTGGCCTTGATCGCCCAGGTACGTTGATGTCTATATCTATATCTATATGCGTATCTATATCTATATCTATATCTACATCTATATCTATATATTATATCAAAATCTATAGCTATATCATGTATATACATGTACGTATGTACGTATAGGTGTTTGCCTCGATTTTTACCTCCAAGTCCGTTGAGGTAAGGCAAGGAAGGGAAGGCGAACTTCGTCGACACATCGCACGCATCGTACAGAACGTGGAGTCCATCACTTTCTTTGACGGTTATGCTAAGGAAAGACAAAGCGCGGAGCATTTGCTGCATGCGTTTTTCATCTCGCGGCTGAATTACAGCTACGTGGCCGGCTTCACCAACGTGCCTACCATCACCATGTACTACTGGCTGCAAACTGGCATCTACGTCATGGCGGTCTGTATCTACTTCTATATATCTATATCTCTATATCTATCTAAATCTATATCTATATCTGTCTTGATCTTTGCGTTGGTCGCTCAGGTATGCACATGCCGTATTCATATCTACATCTATATATCTATATAGGCGTATATCTACCACCTCAACCCCTCAGCGATTGACAGCGCCGAGTTCTTCAGCGGTAACCTACCTATCTATCTATCTATCTATCTATCTATCTATCTATCTATATCTACCTATCTATCTACCTACCTACCTACCTATCTACCTACCTACCTACCTACCTATCTATCTATCTATCTATCTCCCGGAGGGCGTCCCTCCCCTTGATGTAAGAAAAGTCGAGGGGGCGGGACTTTGGCGATGAAGACCAACTCTCCAGAGCAAATTGCACCACATGCCAGTTGGCTACCTCGCAAGGCTGCACCATGGGTAGCTGTGGCGTTGGTGTTTCCTCTGAACTCCCCCATATGAGGTATTACCCTGCACTTTGTGCTTGGTAAGTGGATCCCCCCGCTGACGGGGGAAGCCGGAAGGCGAAGGCAGGCCTGAGCCGAGTAGGACGGTAGGACGGCTATGGCCTCGGCTATGCGACGCTCCTAGATAAACACTACACACACACACCACATTCTCTCTCCCTCTCTCCCTCTCTCTCTCTCTCTCTCTCTATATATATATATAGAAAAATATATATATCTGTCTATCTATCTACCAACCTATCTACCTACCCACCTACCTACCCACCTATCTACCTACACCTATCTACCTACACCCATCTACCTACCTATATATCTATCTATCTATCTATCTATCGCTCTAGGTATTTCCTTCAACATCATCTGGGCCAAGACTGCCTTCTTCATCATCCAAGCTGTGGGCAACTCAGGCCTAGTGATTGGATTCAGCCATCGAGTCATGCAGGTATACAAAAAGAAGGACATTGATATAGATAGAGACATAGATAGAGATAGATATAGATATAGATATAGATATAGACACAGACGTAGACACATACACAGATACATATACGCATACATATCCGCCTAGGTGTTGGAGGAGCTAGATCGGGCAGTGCCGTACGTCGTCGAGACGCAACAGCAGATCGTCCGCTCTTCTTCTGTGCGCTTTGACAAAGTCTCCATCGCCACCCCGACCGTCGATCCAAAGGACTCCACCACCATTCTCACCGACTTCTCCGCTACTGTCCCGCCTGATCTCTGCGTGGAAGGTCTGGGCAAAAGCTCGCTCTTGCGTGTGTTGCACGGGCTGTGGCGACCCACTAGCGGCACGGTGCAGCGTCCGACGATCGGCAAGGACGGGATCATGTTCGCGCCGCAGCAGTCCTACATGACGCAAGGCACGCTCGCCGCACAGATTGTCTATCCTTCGCTAGTCAGGTACTTATTATTCTCAAACACTCAGTCAGTATCGATGCCAATAGAACATTCTGCTTTGTTCCTTGTCGATCCGTGCATTATTATTCCGAGTGCTGTGTGTTGTCTTTGTGTATGTGTGTATGTGTGTGTGTGTGTGTACTTTTTGTAATGCTCGACCCTGCATAAATATAGTTTATTTTCATGCTCAGGGACGAAAACCCCGAGGAGTCTAAATTGGAAGCTATCTTGGAGGAGGTTGGGCTGGGCGCCATCGTGCGCCGCTGGGGTCTTAACACCAACGTTCCTTGGGAGACCGTGTTGAGCGGAGGCGAGGCGCAACGGCTTGGGTTCGCCCGTATCCTCTACCACATGCCTAAGTTCGCTGTGTTGGATGAGACCACCAGCGCTTTGGACATGGCTACTGAAGCACGCTGCATGAAAGCGTTGGTGCAGCGCAGCATGTCTCTGCTGTCCATGGCGGCGCGACCCTCGATCAAAGCCTACCACCAGGATCACGTCGATTTGTCCGCGGTTGGTGCCGCCTCCAGCTTAGGTCCCGTGCGCATTACTCCTATGCCCAGCAAGCAGAAGGTCGGAAGAAGCATAAGCAAGGAAAATGATCAAGCGAAATTTGCCTCCTCGCCTCATCACTAACTTAAACTTGTTTGACAAACGATCACCCGAGCAAGAGTTGACTTGATTTAGGAGGGAGACTCTTAGAGGGCAGTACGTCGTGTCGGTCTTTTGACCTTCATATGTCTTAATTGGATCAGCAATAAAGATGGCGGGGCCGGCAGAGCCGAAGTTTGATAGATTTAGATAGAGAGGTGTTTGGACCCGCAGGGCATGTGTACCTGAAGCAGTAGGGGGGCACCTAACGCCAACCCCCGCGCTGCTGACCAGTCGCGCTGCGAGGCGGGGTCGGCAGCGCGGGGTTGGCGTAGGGTGCCCCTTTGCAGTTTACAATACTTAATTTTATTTAAACCAACACTTTAGTTTTTAATAATAATGACTTTCACTAGTACTGTAAATAAACAGAACGTATGATGTATTTCATTATTTCTTCACAGCCTTTGGAGAACGAACTACTAACTCTTTCGGAAATGCCTCGCGAGCCCTTTTCGGTTTCGAAGGCTGCTTGTCCATAGCAACGACTTCTCGTGCGAGATAAAACGCAAAATGTGTTATGTCCTTCACACCGTAAGCACCTTGATGGCATAAGCGCTTATCAATAGCTTTCAAATCACCGTGCCCAGGCTGGGGGGTAGCAATTTCTGGTTGAAGATAACCAGGTTCTTCTGACCCCATGAACTTCATACTATCAATGTAATCACTGAATCCCTCAACCTTCGCAAAATCTCCATAATCACCGGAGCAAATTTCTTGTGCACTCAGCTCAAAGGAATAAAAGGCTCCTCCTCAAGATTGAGAAGGCTATCCTGTACTATCCCCGACGATAGCTCAATGGAAGAGTAAGTCGGTAATATAACCAAACACAGTCCTCAAAAAAGAGAATGATGTCTCGTTATATTAGCTCAGTGACGCAAAGACAAAAAGCCGCCAAAAGACCAGGATCAAATTGGCATTTCAGACGTGTCCGGCCAGACGAAATCTATAAATAAGTTTTTTACCTGATAATTCGGGGGGTGATGTCCACCAGTACCCCCTCCTAGTTTTTTATGGCGGAACTTCGTTTCCGACATAATACGCTTTGAACTGATTTTTTTTCTGACTAAGATTCTTTTAGAGCCTGGTTATGTATAAAGATACATCAACCCACGAATTAGCCGTTATAAAACAACAATGATACTTGCCCCGGTACCAATCGTATATATACTCTAGCACATTCAGTATCTATATTAAAATTTTCCTCTTTTTTTTGTCGATAAGATATTTATGCAGTATGTCCAAGTATAATGTTTTATGGTTGAGTAATAATGTAATGTCGTCATTTCCATATATATGTAATAACCGGTCGTCGGTTTCCATAAATACATTTACTTTTTGTGAAGACATACCCTTGTATAAATCGGTATCATTAAATATAGTGTCAGATGATCAAGTCTGATGACTATATCCGACGTTGGGTTGAGTGCGCCCTAACCTTGCGATATGCCGATACTACAAGTAGAGACTCTCGGATCGATGGAATCCGGTGTAGCAGTTCATGTTATTAAAATATATCAGTTCTTGATTAGACTGTAGAGTCTTTAATGAGATCATTATTGTGGTACTAATGCGGGTCGTATCCAGGAAACACCATCGCTCACTCAAATAGCGATCCCGTAACGGTGCTGTTTCGTGGCCGTCTCGTCTGTCTCTGCCGAAGCAAGCCTGAGAGAATAGAATGCATATTTTTTGTCAGCTGTGTCTTGTTAATCTCTAGAAGAATGAATGCTGTAGTAGCTTTAATATCTAACTAAGGTTGTCGGGACGATATTGGATCAATGCTATGTTCGCAATCGGATCAGGTCCACAATACTTCTAGAGAAAAAAAATACTTACTATACACGCCGTTTACGCGCGCGGACTCCTTTACCTTCGAACTTTCTTTCTAGATTCTTGATATCAGTGGGGACACCACAGACAGACAGCCATGCTGCAGTTGTGAGTTTATTTTTCCACTGTATGTTTGTGCGTTCATAAAATTCCGCAACGAGCACAGCAGCGTAGAGTGTTGCAGATATGTCGTATATGTCGCACAGTGTAAGAGTGTCGCCATACTTGATATCCTGCAATGGCACTCTTTCGTGCTCAAACCTCACTTTGTTGAAGAGAGGCTTCGTAAGGCCGGGAATTTCGATCAGGAGGTTGCTTTGACCTTGTCCTGGTCTATTCCTTTTCTTGTAAGGAATGTAGATGTGTGTTTTATAATAGATTGGGTAGACAAGGAAGAAGGACTCTTCATCATCATATGTAGCCAACTGTTCCCATGTATTTGGGATATTCTGGCCAACATCCTCCATCTCTCTCTCTCTCTCTCTCTGCCTCTGTCAGTGGAGAGCCTCCAGTCTGACCTGCACTCGCTTCTTGTGCATTACCCCCCCCCCCCTGTCGACTCTACATCGGCTGTATACGTATACTCTCTCTCCTCTCCATCTCTATCCCCCCTCTCTTCTGAGTACTGAGTCTCCTGCTCCTCTCCTCCCTCACTAGGACCATAATCAGTTGGTGTCACACCAGCCTGCTCATTCTCGTCTTCCATCTTATGTTATGAGAGTCACGTCTGCTTTTTTTTCTTCTTTTTTTTCCTCTGTTATTCTTCAACATCACTCTATGCAACCTTCTTCTCCTTCTTCCTTTTCTCTGTTGAAATAGTTATGGGGCATCAGGCCCTACACAGAGATAACAATAGTTTGGTCAAAAGAGCTGTTTTGTAGAAGTCAGTCTGTCGTCGGACAGTGCTTCGATATTTGTCTTGCTCTTGTGTGAGAGATGCCAGTGTAATCTCCTCTGGTTTCTGCAGAGAAAATGCAAGGAAAATGGTTCAGAACAGAGAGTGGGCGTGCTTTGCTCGTTTCTCCTCCGTCTGTGTGTTTGTCTGATGTTTGTTTCGCACTTATCCTACTTGGCTTTATGCAAGCAGCAAGAGGGAGTGGACTAGGTGTGGTCTGGTGTCTTGTAGAAGAGCACACAGAAGCCAAATGTGCACAAGGGCTAAAGGTTATGCCAGCTTGTGACAAATTGATCGCTTGTTTGTAAGTTTTTTTTGTTTGAGGATGAGTAGGAGTGTTTGTTTTCGTCTGATGTCTGTGCGACAGATCAGCGAAAAATAAATTTGTGCTTATCTGATGTCTGTACGACAGATCAGAAAAGAAATCAGCCTTTAGCTATGGACTCCAAATGTACTATGGACCCCAACGATAGCTCAATCTAAGAGTAAGTCGGTAATATAACCAAACACAGTCCTCAAAAAAGAGAATGATGTCTCGTTATATTAGCTCAGTGACGCAAAGACAAAAAGCCGCCAAAAGACCAGGATCAAATTGGCATTTCAGACGTGTCCGGCCAGACGAAATCTATAAATAAGTTTTTACCGGATAATTCGGGGGGTGATGTCCACAATCCTTAACTGCTTTCGCTAGGAGTGGGCAAAGGTCTTTCTCTAGAGTCGTGAGGACTACCTTGATGAAGTGGGCGCGGCCAATTCCATCTGTCTGGGGAGAGAGCTTCGTTGCCGAGCAATCCTTGACTGCCTTCTGGTACGTATCCATGAATTGGACCTTGAGAGTAGTGCGTAGAGTTCGAAAAATGCTGAGGCATTCGTCTCGGTAGTGGACTTCCTTGGAGACCAGATCGTAATTGGGGCGTGGAAGGGCTGGAAGGCTCATTTCCTCACACCTGAACGTTAAAGACCCACAGTGTAGCAAAAAAATCTGGAATTTGCAAAGGAGACCTTATGGGATGATTGCTACTCGATGGTCTTGGCTGAGGGTGTTACAGAGGGACTGCCCTATGTATGCAATTTGATGAACTTGAACAGACGGTGGGTTGAACAGAACTTGAATACAATACATAGTACAAAGTCGCCTCTCTGCGTGTGGTGAGCATGCACTGACAACTGTCATCATGCACAGACTCACCGTGCCACTGGCTTGTAGACATCACCCCCCGGATAGCCGGTAAAAAGTACCTTTTCCTGGTGACAGGTGCACCAGCTTGTTTTTCAGTATTATTTGTCCGGATTGGACCTGTTGCCATTTTATTCCTGGTCTGTTGCCGTTTTCCTTTTTTTGGCTTCACTGAGCTAATATAACGAGACATCATTCTCATTCTTGAGGACTGTGTTTGGTTGTATTACCGACTTTTTACGAGCTATCGTTGGGGCATTACATTTGGAGTCCACATCACTAGGGTGATTTCTTTCTGCTTTGCCACATAGGCAACAGAGTGAATTTCCACTGACCTGTCTCACACGGGGACGTCAGACGAAAACAAATACTCCAACACAGCTCCCTCATAACTCTTTCACAAAACAAATAATTTGATTGGTCTCAAGCAGGTGTCTCGTACCCTCTAGCCCAATCAGTATCTGTGTGCTCACAAGGAGACGTCAGATACAAACTCTCTGTCGTTCTTGCTGTTCTCACACAGAGACCAAGAAGAAGGAGGTGGACTGACAGAAGAGTGAAGGAACACACACAAAACACAAACAAGCATAGGGACAGGAGCACAACACTCTACCCTTCTAGTTTGTGCATTTATCTGCACTATCTCACACATACGTCAGAGTATTTTTGCAAATCTCTGATCGTTTTCTAAAGGTAGGTCTGAGAACCTATCCGACCGACTGTCGACTTCTCAAGGAGAGCTTTTCTAGCTTCTCTATTACTATCTGTGTGTAGGTCCAAGTGCCTCATACTAGATACAATATAGAAAAGAAGGAGGAGAAAGTAATCTGAGTAAGGAGAACAAGAAATCGAAGAAAGTCTCAAAGACTATTTTTCTCAAACAAAAACAAACATACAAACAGTGTTTCATAGAGGACAGGGAATCTTATCCTACCCTCTCTATTAGTTTCTCTCTTCACTAGTCAATCGACTGAACGAGGAACAGAACTCAAACGAACAAAAACCAAACATAGGAGCTGACACTGTCCTCCTGTTGATCACTACTACGACATCATGTCAACAGAGACAGCCGAAGTGAGTGAATTCTCGGAGGCAGATCAAAGAAGAGAAGAAGAAGAAGCAGGAGGAGGAGGAGGAAGAGGATTGAATGAAGGAGGAGGAGGAGGATTGAATGAAGGAGGAGGAGGAGATGAAGGAGTAGGAGGAGGAGTAGAAGAGGGCTGGGATGATGAAGGAAGATATGGAGGAGACGAAGATGAAGGAGGATTTGAACAAGAAGAGACGGGAGGAGGAGGAGCATATGGTAATCCCTTACCACCTGCCTACACGGGAGGAGGAGGACGAAAAATGATCGACTTGATTCATAGTGATGGAGAGGAGATCACAGTGGAGGAACAACAGTGGGTGCAAGACCACTATGACCTCACTAAAGAAGAGTTTGATAACAAGATGGGGGGAGAGAAGGATACCTATGTGTGGATCCCTCAGGATCAAAGAAGAGAGAAAAGTCGTGCTAAAAAGGATGTCTATATCCTATTATCTAACACAGCACAGCTCCTCGGCAAACTGGTCTCTGATCCAGAAGAGAGAAAGAAGATACAGCATATCAAGTTTGGGGACACACACACCCACCTTGAATTACTCGATGCTATCTTTGGGTGTACACTCAAACCCTGATTTGGGAACGTACATACGGCCCACGATGTGAGGGTTACCTCCAGTACACAAACCCAAGAGCAACGGCCAGATTCCTCGCGACTGGTCAGGAGGCAGTCGATGTAACAAAAATGAAGACCAATCTGGGTTCGAAAAACTCGAGTGGCATATTTCATTTTTTTACAATGGAAATAAAGGCCTTGGAGGAGGGGAAGGCAGAGATGGAAAAAAGCATTAAGGCAGCAGGAGAAACTCATCCTGTGATTGATGAGTTAGAGAAGACTGACAGAGTTCTGACCAAGATCAGACTGTTGATGGGTGCGTTACTGCACAAGGAGGCATGGAAGAGATGGATTCCTACCAAGGATCACTCTGTCCTTAAATCACTTAGTAACGCACCACCGGTCGCCAACAAAGCAGGTGTTGACCAATATGTGGAGAAATATAATTTTCTCAGATCTGCTTCTGAATTGGTGGCCTTTATCACTCATGCTCAAAAGCTGGTGATATCTGAGAAGAAGAAGGCGAAAGAGAATGAGGAGTTCGAGAAGACGATGAGACTGGAAAGAATGAAAGCAAAAGTGAGTGGTGCAAAGACACACCCTCCGACATATTTGACCCCACCAGCTCCTGCCCCACCAGCCCCTGCACCCTCGGGCTCAACTACGGTGGTGGTCACAAACACGGAGAAGAAGGACAGACAGAACATCATAAATGCCTTCAAGGGGAAGAAAGGAGGAGTGGCAAGTCTCATGCTACATGCCAAGACGAGCTCAGACAAAGACTCTGATGCTTCGCTTTTGAGCAAGCTCAAAGAGATCAATGCCTGCATGAAGGCTTTTCCTTGCGACGAAACGCAGGAATACGAGGCCCTTGTTACTGTTTTTGACCAATCTCTAGTCTCGGAGGGATTTGATCTGACACAGTACAAGTTTTTTAGAAAGAAGGAGGAGATTAAGAGAAACAATGCAACAGGCCTAGACGCTCAGTGTGAACTGGCGGTGGCCACACTCATTTCATATTTTCAATCTCATGGATACCAGCATCTCTGCACTGGTACTCTCATAGGATTTGAAATCTTTGAGACAGTGGCGATGAGTTTGAGGAGTGCTGTTGGCTTGGCGGCGACCCTTACGGCGGTAGTTTCCTCCTATGGGCTATTCTATGGCCGCAAGTCGATCATCCTCTATTTCTTTTCGGCGTTACACACAGTTAACCCGAGCAAGCTTACTCAGCTCATACAACAATGCTCGACGTTTAGCTCAGTGAAGTCCAAGAACTTCCTCGAGACACACGTGTTCGAAAATACGGTTCAAAGCGTTGCTCCGTCAGCACTGTTTCAAGAAGTGATGAGTGCATGCTCAAACATGGACTCGCTCACGGAGGCACATACGGCACAGGCAGGTGGTGTACCTGTTGGCGCACAAGCCACGTACACAAACAGAGTTGCCGGTTGGAAGAGACAGAGAGAGCCAGACCTGAAGACCGCATGTTGGAGGTGGTTCGCGGGCTTGCAGTGTAAGGCACAGATGGAGAACAGAGACTGCTCTTTCAATCATGATAGGCAGAACCCAACAGCAAGGGCAAATTTTCTGAGCAGGACGGAAGGCAAGGAAACGGGCCTTTTCAATATGCTTCAGATTGCCGCTGCGAACGAAGGTTGGTATGCCAATATGTGTGATGATGAGCCTACATGAAGAGGATGAAGGAGAAGAAGGAGGAAAGGGAGAGACAAAAGAACTTAAAGGCCTCTCAAAGAGGACGAGGAGGAGGAGCAGGAGGAGGACGAGGAGGAGGAACATGGAGAGGAGCCTCGAGGTGTCAAGGAACCCCTCAGAGAGGAAGAGGAGGAGGTCGGGGATATACCCCTTATGGAGGGAGAGCTGTTCGAGCTCCAGCCCCCCCACCCAGAGGAGGAGGAGGCTCATGGGCAAGCTCCAACCCGAATTTCGGTCGAGCTCAGGCCTACAACACTGCCTCGGAGACCGATACGTCATCCCACCCGGACACTACTCAAGGTAATCGTTTCGAGGTGGTGGAATGACTGGAGGGGGAAGAAAAGAGGAAGGAGAAGACTGTGAAGTTTAACCCTAAAGTCACAGTGCTTTCTAATGCTGTTGTGCAGACTGGGCCAACGCTTCCTCTATGTGAAAACAAAGATGTGGGTACACAGAGACTGCAGCCCCAAGGTAGTCTCATACCCGTTCATACAGCACGGTTACCAATGATAACTGATGCAAATAGGAAGGCGAGACTTGCGATGGAGGCGAGGAGGCCAATGGCAGACGTATCGCCTCGGCCAAGCAAACAACCACGAACAGACTCAATGTCTACGGTCGCGGCGGGTGGCGAGCAAAAAGACAATGTGTGTACTCAAGTACCACAAGACAATGTCGCTCAAATAGTAAACGCACCAGTACCGCAGAATAATAAAAATGTTAATGAGGTGAAGCAGGAGGAGAAGAAGGAGGAGTTGAAAAACTTAGAGACAAAACTCCAAAATTTGGAACGTAAAGTTATTGTTCTCGCAGCCAATATACACAGGCCCGATGCTCTGTGTTATACGGAACTTTATTGTGCAACATTGAAGACAATATTAAAAGTTGGCAATGATACGATGGCGAATATTAATATTGTCGGCCGGAAGTTTTTTAATCGATACCGGGACTGGGTGGACGGAAATATGAAAAAGTCAACGGGCACTCTCAAAGGAGTGAGCAGCCGGACGGATATCACGGGAATCATCACACTGACCTTTAAATTGAAATCCGCACGAGTATACCGTATGGACCTCTATGTCGTCCCCGGTTACCACGGGTCAATATTACTATCGTATGACCAATTGGCTACGATGGGGGCTGTGATTGATTGCGCCGCACGGCGAGTGATATATGGAGTAAAAAGAGGAGAAGAGAACGATATTGATCCCTTCAACGCTACTGACTCTTATGAGGCTTATGAGCTGAGTCTAGCGACGGATCACAAAAAGATGGCCATCGCACATGAGGCACTTGAGGTGTACGTTCACCCCCATGTCGTAAGACCGGATGAGCTGTCCTGGACCGACAATTGGGAATCCCAAGTGTGCACTGTCACAGTTCCGACATGCCACAGGGACAAAAAGTCTATTGATGACTTAATCGAGAAGCGAAAGGAGGAGATTATATGTGTCGCACAAAGAAGCCCGTCGTTGGCGAGATTCGCGGAAGGAGTAGGAACAGATGTCCATATTACTAACGGATACTGTTTCCATGCGAAAGTAGGAGAAGAAAAAAGGAGGCGTTTGTACCAAGGAGAACGGGGCGAATCCCGGATACTCCACCAGAAACTATTAAAAGTTTTATTACTGATTTCTGGGGTGACGAGCCCACGTGGCCGCGTTCACTGTCTGAAGTGAAGAAATGCTTACGGACTTTATTCGAAAATAATAAGCCGTATACTATTATCCTGCCATATAATGAGAAGGCGATATGGGCGCAGGAAATAAAGGACCGGCTTATTGATCATCCTATACCGGTACCCTCTCGCAAGCAACAGCTAGTGGTGGCTTGTCGTATGGGAACTCGTGAGCAGAGCAGTGCATACAAGCGGAAGCTCAGAGACCTCGACAAGTTGAAATTGATACCGCAAGCATTCACATGCTTTGATGGTTTTTACACCCGTAAAGCTCCTTTGCAATACGCGAGACTCATTGACATGCTGGTGGAGCTCGGTAAAGATGATGAGCCGGACACGGTCACGTATGAAAAGACGGGCCTAGATGATGTCTCGGAAGAGGACTTAGGCTTGGAGGAGGACAGAGAACCCCTCAAGCAGCATAAGCAGATGTCTGATGAAGATTTTCAAGAGGCGGCGCGGAAAATATTGGAAGAAGGAGTAGGCACGGAGAAGGAGAAGGAGCTTTTAAAAGCCAAATTAGAGGCGAACAAGGAAATTTTTGACCCTCCACATGCAGGTGGTGTCAAGCCTGAAGATTTCACTGCGGTTATTTACAAAATACCGGGTGCGGAGCCGTCACCGGCACCACGAAGGGCGAATTTGAGTATACATGAGGCGAAGATAGCGGAGGAGCTAGCAAGACAGCTGCTCAATGAGGACTTTATTGAGAGATCAACATCTCCAATAGTCTCACAACCGAGAATAGTGCCGAAGCCAGGAGGAGAATGGCGCCTGACAGTTAACTCGTGTTAACAAGGTGCTGGAGGAAGAGAGAAATCCTCTCCCGACATTAGAAGAAGGAAGGAGAGTACTGCGGAATGCAAAATTCTATTCGGTCATTGACCTTAAGAATGGCTTCTGGCAGATACCACTGGAGGAAAAGTCCAGATGGCTGACGGCGTTTGTGGTGGGTATGGAAATATATCAATGGAAAGTGCTTCCGATGGGCCTCAAGCAAGCCCCAGGACTTTTCCAGAAGGCGATGCAGAAGATGTTGAGCAGTCAGTACGATGATTTGTCTGACGGTGGCTTTATGAGAAGGCGGGGACAGAAGGCGGGAGAATATGCATTTTGCTATATCGATGACATTATCGTATACTCTAACACAATGGAGGAGCATATCGATCATTTGTCCGATATATTCAGGCGCATCGGAGCTTTTGGCCTGAAGTGCAATCTAAAGAAGTGGTAACTTGCCAAGACGAGTGTGACATACTTAGGGTACGAGATCTCCCATAATCGAGTCTCGATATCCAAAGAGAAGAGGGAGGAGATTATGAATCGACCGATACCGAAGATCCGCACTGAATTGCACTCATTCCTTGCGATGGCGCAATACTATAGCCAGTTTATACCCGATTGGGGTGCAACACGGGCTAAAGTGGAGAAAATGATAGATTTTGGAGACTTTGAGAAGTGGGACGAAGAGGCTTTGCAAGCGTTTCATGCGCTCAAAGATCTCATTTACAAAGACCCGAAAGACGGAGGACTGGTGTTAACGATGCCCGACTTTACGAAACAATTCGTAGTCGATACAGACGCATCTAAGTTTGCGATTGGGGCTGTATTACAACAAGAGGATGAGGAGAAGAAATTACGCCCAATCATGTTTATTAGTAGGAAGTTGTGTGCGGCGGAGAGAAACTATTGCACAAGGCAAAGAGAGGCGTTGGCGGTAGTATGGGCCCTCAAGAGGCTCAGAGAGTATTTGTGGGGAGGACCTCAATTTACTGTCAGAACTGATCATCATAACCTGTTATGGTTGATGAATCATGAACAGACGGGACGGCTGGCGCGGTGGTAAGCGTTCTTGTCTTGTTTCGATTTTACAATGGTCCATCTACCGGGAAAGCGAAATGTGGTCGCTGATAGCCTCCCTAGGCTAGAGTTTAACTCAGAAGTATCGGCGTTGGTGTCCACGGTGGAGATGGAAGACTTGTCCACTGACAAGGTGTATGAGGTCAGCCACATTGAGGCGATGGAGATGGCGAGTGGAGTCCGATATGACCGCACAGGTCTACGGTACAGTCCACAAGGCCCGGATCACGGGATATGTTGTGAGCTACATACCCAGGAGGACGCTGAGTGGTCCTATGAGGTATATGAGAATGCGAAGGCGAACATAAGAGAGGAAGAGGAGACGCAGGAAATTTATGCGGAGCCTCCTCAAGAGCGGAGAAGTGACCTAGACGATGACCCGGAAAGAATCCGGGTACGGCTAGAAGATGGTACTATCCATATAGCCTCGCCTACCGCATGGAGGCAACAACAGGCTCAAGATCCGGAGTTTAACGAACTGATACAGTTATATCAGAACCCGGATGAGCTGAAGATGACGAAAGCGATCAAAAATCAGATGAAGGAGATGGGATGGAGAGATGGCCTACTGTGGTACAAGGGCCTTCACGGTCGCTATGCGTCACAGCCGGACAAATGGACCCTTTGGGTACCGGAGAGTCTAAGACGATTTATATTTGTCGCAGCCCACAATTGCCCACTTTTGGCGCATCCGGGTCGACAACGAACTCACATGTTCGTAGCGAGGCGATTCTGGTGGAAGAAGATGAAGGAGGAGATAGATCAGGCGGTGGATGCATGCATCCCGTGCAAGATAAACAAAACACCACTGAAGGCAAATTTCGGCCTGATTGGCGAATTTCCTCTTCATGCGGGGATGTTTGAGTTTATACACATTGATCATGTGGGACCTTTCCCAGAATCGAAGGATGGTTACAAATACCTCCTTACGGCTATTGACAGAGCCACCAACTATGTGTGGATCATCCCTGTCAAAGACGTTACCGGCAAGACGACGGCCGAGGCGCTGATCGATAGGATCATCTCACAGATCGGAGTACCAAGAAAGATATGTTCTGATCGAGGCTCGGACTTTAATAACGAGGTCATCGACAAACTATCTAAATTTTACGGGATGAAATGGCAATATGTTACTGCCTATAACCCGCGAGCAAATGGGAAAATCGAGCGGGTACACAGACCCCTCAAAGCCTCACTAAAGATGTATTGCACGAAGAAGGAGAATCAAAGAGCATGGGTCGAGGCAGCACCATCATTTGCGTTTGCAATGAACTGTTTACCCTCTACGGCGTTAGGAGGCTCGAAGAGCTCAATCTCGCCATATCAGTTAGTATATGGGCGTGAGCCTGATATCCCGACTTCGCTCCTTCACCCAAAAGACACTTGGGCGGATGCGGATGAGTTGTTTGGGATGAGACTTAGAGTGAAGATGGAGGCGGAACAAATAGTCAGGGCGCATAGAGAGGCGGAGCGCCGAAAGACTGACGCTGAAGGGGTGCGACAAGCGCACTTGGATCAGATCAAGTTCCAGGTCGGGGATATTGTACTGTTGTACCATCCTCAAGTCCCGAAGGGAGTCAGCTCTAAGCTGTTCACTCACTGGAAAGGACCTTATCAGATTATGGAACAGACGGGACCTCTGAATTACAAGATCAGGGGTAGAGGGAAGGTGCAAATTGTGAATGTAAGAAGGCTGATTAAGTATGATCCCTTCTTACTGGAAGATGAATCCGTTGAGGAGGCGTTAAAACGGATGAAGGATGATTTCAAAGAGGTGCCGCCGATCCACAAGGAGGCTGGCATAGACCAAGACGATGCTTATCGGGCACCGATAGCTGAGAAGGAGGAGAGTGAGGTGGACAGCAAGGAGAAGACTGACCGCATAAGCGCGGTGGGGACTCAGTCCAAGTCTCCGCGAGAGCATAGCGGAAAGAAGGAGAATCACAGAGGCGCAGCTAAGGAGAGCGCGGAATGATCTTATCAACGACCAACCGAGGAAGGCGATGAGGTCGATGAGATCAAAGGACGTCCACCAGGAGGAGGAGGGGACGGACACTGACCCAAACGCGGGCAACGTTGAGATTGTCCATGAGCGATGGAAGGAAGGCGATGCGATAGCAACCATCGCATGGGTGAAAAATGTTTTCTATCTGATGAGACCAGCGGAACAACATGTCGCTGATGACACTCTCTCAGACTTATACTTGATGCGGGTCGTGGCGGTCCCACGACAGATGCGTGTCACACGGACACTCAAAATATCATCAGCCGCAAAGATAGTACAACCGATACTCCAGTTCTGGAGAAGTATGGACCCGGTTGAGGATCCAAAGGCAAGACATTATCTGCCAGTATATAAAGACGCAAAAAGTCTCGAGACATGGGATGATACAATTACTCCCAGAGACAAGGATTACACTGCGTGGACCATTCAGACACTGCCAAGAGGAGTGCTTGATGTCCCTTTTGAATTATCGTTGGGCGGAATCCCTAATAAGATCTGGGACATTCTCGAACAGTCAAAGTTCGATCTGACTTTGTTGGTGGTCCTCCACCAGGCAAAGAAATCCGCGCCAGACGACGAAGGCAGTGACAAAGAAACTATTTTTCTTTATGCGTCTCAAACAAACTGGTTGATTGCCCACGGCGTATCATGATTTGATCATGCATCATCAGTTATCAATATGAATATTAAAAAGACTCAGTGATATAACTTGGCATTCGATCGCAACATACGAGTGCGAAAGGTCGATCGACGATGATACTACACCGTATACGGGGATCGCTAGTGTATTGAGCGATGGTGTTCCCGGGTATGACCCTTTCCAAGTCCTGGGATGATGTTCTCGAAAATGAAATGTTCTCTGAAACTTTCATTAAATTATTTTTACGATAGATTATATACTGTCGTACCTGAGCACGGTCAATCTCTACTTGTGTCGGTATATCGCAGGGTCGGGTACATACACCTCGACTTCGGATATAGCTATTAGGACTGGCCCCCTAATACTATATCATAGGATATCCGCCTTATACAAGGGTATGTCATTAAAAAATACAATGTACTTACGATCTCCCTGTGAATAATAATAATAATAATAAGAAGAAGAAGGAGATCAAAGGGGGAATCGTACTACAGCACCACGTTGCTTGTATTTTTTTATTAATAGTACGTTTGTTCTTGACATACTGCAGAAAAAAAAGAAATTGAGGGGAAGGAGTTCAAAATTTACAAGAAAGGCTAGAGAATCCGCTTTGACGTGCCGTATGAGGATATATTTATCGTCTTTTAGCGTCTATCCGTGGGTCGATGCGCTGTGTGGCATGACTCCATAGCGCATACTATTTGCAGAAAGAAATCAGAAGGTGTATGACGAAAATGCTATTTCCGTCATAAAATCGGGAGGGGGTACTGTAGGCATCACCCCCCGGATAGCTGGTAAAAAGTACCTTTTCCTGGTGACAGGTGCACCAGCTTGTTTTTCAGTATTATTTGTCCGCATTGGACCTGATGCCATTTTATTCCTGGTCTGTTGCAGTTTTCCTTTTTTTGGCTTCACTGAGCTAATATCACGAGACATCATTTTCATTCTTGAGGACTGTGTTTGGTTGTATTACCGACTTTTTACGAGCTATCGTTGGGGCATTACAGGCTTGAAGACAGGTGAACTAGCTGTCCGCTGTGAGTGTGATGAGTGACCTTGAGCTTGCTCTCTGTTGGTGTTTCCAAAAGCAGGTAGGAGTTCTCCAATTCGAGCTGTGACTCCCGCCGACAGCACACACAGAGTGTGACTCTCTTCCGAAAATATAATAAGGGACATTCGAATGACTCCGACTGTAAGTCTCAAGTTGCCGGACTAGCCTCCTGCAAGGAAACTTCTTACCAACCGGCAATCAATTGAATACACACACTTCTGTCTATTGATCTCGGGAATCAAAATACTTCCGAGACTGATCAGCGGAAAAGCCTCGGATACCAAAAGAAACTGGGACGATCAATTCCAGTTTATTCAGTATGCTTACTTGACAGACTTACTAATAGTATTATACTTGTCCCTCAGTGCGAAACAATCCAAATTCTGCTGAGAACTAACGAGAATATTATATTTCAAATGGAACCGTGACACGAGTTGTGTAGCAGTTGGACTGAACTCAGTATTGAAGTCAATATGGGAAAAAATAAACTATTAATAACTTCAAAAGAATTGAAGAATGCCACTTTATTACAGTGAATACCTGACGGACGGTAGATGCCTATTTTACCTATCATTAATAATTATTTCATATGACAGTGACTGGGGAATGGAAAAAGCGGTCTTGGGAAATAAAATGTATTAATAGATATGGGGAAAAAAGGCAATAGTTAACATTTCAGCTTCTAAAAAGCTAGCTGTTGAAAACGTAACAACTCAAGTTAGCTACAAGTTATGACAGTTGACAAATAAACGGAAAAAATGAAGTAACGGAACTAAAAATAGAAGTGTAAACTTGAAGTAAAAACCGTCACAAGTTATGTTTAACACAATATCAATGATTCGGTCCGGTACGGTATTCATTCCGATACAGGCAAGAGAAAGCTTTACTACGTGACATAGTTACTGAGTACTATGCCAGAATACTTATATCAGAAAGAAGCAAAGAAGGAAAGAAGGAAAGAAGGAAAGAAGGAAAGCCTTGAAGGACAGAAGGAAACAGACAAAGAAGAAAGGAATAGAGATAGAGATGTAATAATAAATAGAGAGACAGATAGGTAGGTAGGTAGGTAGATAGATAGATAGGTAGGTAAGTAGGTAGGTAGGTAGGAAGATAGATCGATAGATAGATAGATATATAGATAGATAGATAGATAGATAGGTAGATAGATCCTCTCTAGCTGACAAAGGAGAACGACAGACAGACAACAGATAAACAAACAAACAAACAGACAGACAGACAGACAGAAGGAGAGCATCCTATAAAGACAGGAAGGAGAGAGAGAGAGAGAGAGAGAGAGAGAGAGAGAGAGAGAAGAGAGAGAGAGAGAAGAGAGAGAGAGAGAGAGAGAGAGAGAGAGAGAGAGAGAGAGAGAGAGAGTCGGGAGGCGCGCACAGAGTCCGGCCACGGAGCGCTTTATTTCTTCTGCAGACAGAAAAGGACAAATATACAGATGGAGAAAGAGAAAAAAAAAGTAAATTGCACAACTGTTTTTTTTCTTTTCTTTTCTTTTCTTTTCTTTCATTCTCTTCTCTTCTTTCTTGCTCTCCTTCTGTCCAGTCTCTATTCATGTATTTTTCTATTTTTCTACAATGAGTCGGCCTGCATAGCTTCGAAGTGTTTTCTCCGACCCGCTGCGCAGCCATCAAATGATGTTTGCGGGGTGAAAAGGATGCCTAGGTCCTCGGACATGCAGCGCTGATGGACCAAACGCATTATTCGACTGTTTACTTGTAGGTACCATAATCTCGTCGTCGGAATCCGAGGACTCCTCCTCCTTCTTCACTGCCGCTTTGTCTGCTTCTACGTATGTACGTGTGTATGTATGTGTATGTATGTACTCCTCCTCCTTCTTCACTGCATCCTCCTTCTGAACTGTTGCTTTTCCTTCTTGTATGTATGTATGTACGTATGTATGTTATCAAGCAAGGTACCAAGCAAAGCAACCAAGCAACCAACCAACCAACAACCAAGCAACCAGGCAACCAACCAACCAACCAACCAACCGTCCATCCATCCATCCATCCACCCATCCATCTATCCATGCATCTACCATCCATCCATCCATCCATCCATCGATTTGAGCGATCACACATACATGCATTTACACGTAGATTACATTGTAGTGTTTTGTACTGTATTGTAGTGTATTGTATTGTCTTGTATTGTATTATATTGTATTGTATTGTATTGTATTGTATTATGTTGTACTGTAGTGTATTGTACTGTACTGTACTGTATTGTATTGTATTGTATTGTATTGTATTGTATTGTATTGTATTGTATTGTAATAAATAATCTACCTTTGGGTGATGTTTTGGGTTTCGGTGTAGATTTAGCTTTCTTGCTGGAAGATTGTAACGTTTCATCCTATGTATGGAGAGAAAAGAGAGAGAGAGGGGGGGGGGGGGGGAGGGAGGGAGGGAGGGGGGGGGTATAGATAGATAGATAGATAAATAGATAGAAGATAGATAGATAGGTAGGTAGGTAGGTAGGAAGATAGATAGATAGGTAGGAAGATAGATAGATAGATAGGTAGGAAGATAGATAGATAGATAGATAGATAGATGGATGGATGGATGGATGGATGGAAGGATGGATGGATGGGTGGATAGATAGATAAATGGATGGATGGATAGATAGATAGATAGATAGATAGATAGATAGATAGATAGATAGATAGATAGATAGATACACAGACAGACACAATCACCTCAGAGCTAGATTCGTCCGAAGCGTCCGCCTTCTTCTTAGAGGCTTTCTTGGAGCCCTGCATGCGTATGTACATGCACATATACAAGCGTACATACATGCAGCTTTCTTCTTGCCAGCTTTCTTAGACGGATGCACATGTATGCCTTACGAATTTCTTTGCTTTAGGTTTGGGATGGGAGGTGTAGAGACGCTTTTCTGTACGTATGTATGCATCTATGTGCGTATGTCTCAAAATGCATGTCTGTCTTACGGTTTTCTTTGCTTTTGGTTTGGGGGCAGCTTTGGAGGAGCCTTTGCGCTTAGCAGGACTGGCCACAGCTTTGCCTAACCATACATCATCCAACAAAAGGATAACAAAAGAAAACCAGCGGACAACAAAGCTTGAGACGGGAGACAAATATGGCGTATGCTTTCCGGGTGAAGCCACAAAGTAGCGCAAATACATAACATACATAACATACATAAGATACATAACGAGCGTGTGCGTTGAGCTAGACTAGAAGCAGCTTTATTTAACAAACAAGATAGAGAAATAGATAGATGGAAAGATGGATGGATATTGAAAAGATAGATAGGTAGGTAATAGATATGTAGATAGGTAGGTAGGTAGGTAGGTAAGTAGGTAGTGGGTAGATCGATAAGTAGGTAGGTAGGTAGGTAGGTAGGTAGGTAGGTAGGTAGATAGATAGATAGATAGATAGATAGATAGATAGATAGATAGATAGATAGATAGATAGATAGATAGATCGATAGATAGATCGATAGATAGATCGATCGATCGATAGATAGATAGATAGATAGATAGATAGATAGATAGATAGATAGATAGATAGATAGATAGATAGATCGATCGATCGATCGATAGATGAGATATCGACTAATGTCAGAAAAAAGGAGCTTCTGATTTCGTCAACCAAGGAAGTCTGTGGGTAAAGTATTAACCCGATGCCCAGCTAAGCCGTGATGTTTGAACGGAAGGGACTGATACAGGCGATACCAAATCTCCCTAGTACCAGGCGGGGCCAGGGCTCGTTCCATAAGCGCCCCTTGCAGAACGAGCTCCCACCTCCATTACAGAGGACCCAGTAAGCAGATGGAGTTTCGAGACTCTTCGACAGTCTAG
>WBZZ01000777.1:55000-57500 GCA_019918135.1 Paulinella micropora
TGCGAACACTTTGAACGCGTGTTCGAAGTTCAACTACAACCCAGGCGAGGAAGTGCTGAGGACATTGTGTGCGGAGGCGTTGAACAAAGCGAAGACGTTCGTTGCGCAGAACATTGCGAACACGTTGAATGCGTGTTCGAAGCTTGACTACAATCCTGGTGAGGAAGTGCTGAGGACTTTGTGCGCGGAGGCGTTCAAGAAAGCGAAGACGTTCGATGAGCAGAACATTGCGAACACTTTGAACGCGTACGCAAAGCTCAACTACAACCCTGGCGAGGAAGCGCTAAGGACACTGTGCGCGGAGGCGTTGAAGAAAGCGAAGACGTTCACTGCACAGGGCATCGCGAACACTTTGAACGCGTGTTCGAAGCTCGACTACAACCCGGGCGAGGAAGCGCTGAGGACACTGTGCGCGGAGGCGTTGAAGAAAGCGAAGACTTTCACTGCACAGGGCATAGGGAACACTTTGAATGCGTGCTCGAAGCTCAAATACAACCCGGGCGAGGAAGCGCTGAGGATATTGTGCGCGGAGGCGTTGAAGAAAGTGGACACGTTCAATGCGCAGAACATTTCGAACACTTTGAATGCGTGCGCGAAGCTCAATTACAACCCAGGCGAGGAAGTGTTGAGGGGCTTGTGTGCGGAGGCGTTGAAGAAGGCAAACGCGTTCAATCAGCAGAACATTTCTAACACTCTGAATGCGTGTTCAAAGCTCAGCTACAACCCGGGCGAGGAAGTGCTGAGGACTTTGTGCGCTGAGGCGTTGAACAAAGCCAAGACATTCTCTGCACAGGGCATTGCGAACACTTTGAATGCATGTTCAAAGCTCAGCTACAACCCTGGCGAGGAAGTGATGAGGACATTGTGCGCGGAGGCGTTAAAGAAAGCGGACATGTTCGATGCGCAGGACATTGGGAACACTTTACATGCGTGCATGATGTTGAATCATGTACATCCAGCCCTGTTTTCTCGTTTGTTTGCCCTGCTTGCGGATCCAAAAGAGTTGGATCTGGAGGAGTGTACTCAGCTGCATTATGTGCAGCTCTCGCTTCTATGGGAGCATCTCTCTTTAGACCTTGCCCTACCCGTCGCGCTGGCTGCCGCTTGCAAATTAACCTTCCTGAGCAGCAAGCCAGCGCAAAGTTCTGAATTACACAAGGAAGTGTCCAAGACGCTTCGAGATGAAGGGATCCCGCACGTCAACGAGGATAATAGTAGCGGTCTCTGGGTAGACATCGGCTTGAACGAGTACAAGGTCGTCATCGAGGTTGACGGACCCACTCACTTTGTTTCAGGGGGTCCTGGAAGGAAATTTACTTTCCAGACATTGTATAAGCATCGCCTACTGCGGGCGATGGGTTGGCGGGTGATCTCTGTGCCTTTTTACGAATGGGATAATCTCAGGTTGCCAGAGAGAGCGCCTTACTTGAGACAAAAGCTTGGTGAGGTTGGTGTGGGCGTTGTGTAAGTAACTTTGAACGGCTGAAACTGGTATATCTCAAGTGCAAAACACTTTTTAAAAGTCGTTCAGTGGCCGACAGCGCGAAGGAGCGAAGGACCATGCGACGTAACGCAGTCCTCACTTCCCTTCTTGCTTCAGTTTAGATTGAGATAAGGGTCTGTCGCGGTGGAAGGCCTTCCACCAACCGGCTTCTTTCTCAGCTTATATCATTTTTCGCACCAAGTTGCCTCGCCACCTGGCTCTGCTTCTACTGACGGCGTGTCACAGTGACTTACGGAGCCGACGGTAGGTACGATCGTGAAAACAAAGCCTCGGATACTGATTGCTGGCCTTGAAGTTGAATGCGGTCGGCCCCGGAATACCGCAGTCACGGCACCGTATCCGATTCAGTTTTTCAATGTACCGTAAGGTGGGTAATTACAATTCAACTTGAACTTGAGGTCACACTCTCAGTGACCCGGCAGGGCGTGATGAATATCAATGATTATACCGGCTTTCAAATTTTAACGCAATCGAAAAATGATTTTTTTTCGCGACTCGGACGCAAAGACTTCAAGAGTCGTTAACTTGACTCAGTGACAGTGATACCGTAATGATATTAATACTTGCCACCAGTTGAGCGGTCGGTATTAATAGCCTGAGGGCCCCCCGGGCCGGCAGGATCATGAGACTCATTGTCAGTACGGAGGCTAAGCTACGTAAGTGCTCTGACTCAACTGCCCGCCAGAGTCAGTGTAGCTTCTTGAAGCATTGGAGGAAAATGGACTCGTGACTGGAAGGCAGTCAGAGTCACGGTGGTATCAACTTGAAGTGTGACTCAGCCGCCGCCTCTGCATGATGGCATGGAGATTCTACAGGTGACTTGAACTTCACGGAGGCTTTAACTTGAGCCTTCGCGGGTGATGATCTGGCCGCGGCCGCCTGACTCCCCGGGCCCGGGGCCGGCTGGGCCCTTGAACTTGAACTCAGCTACTATATACTAGGTGACCAACAGTCTCAGGCTGATGATTTCAAGTTCGAGCCCGCTGCGGGGACTCG
>WBZZ01000777.1:87500-90000 GCA_019918135.1 Paulinella micropora
GATATTAATAACCCTCTTAACCGGGTAACGATGCTGGCTATATTACTAGAAGTGGCCGTTACACTTTTTAGACCTGAATATATTATCGTTAGACCGGACCGCGGGAATTGGCTGGTGTTTGCCTTGGTTGTTTTTGGCTCCGCTAGTCTCCCACATTTTCCACCCGCCATCTCAGTTTCTTTGATCCTTATTTATATAAGAACAGAGAATTGGGTTACTAGCGGAGTGGCTTGGATTGGTTGAGTATTATAAAAGGATAGGCATCATTAAATATATTCTTTTCGACCTGAACCGGCAAAAGTGGAGTCCCATACCTGTTTTTCTTTTACTCCATTCAACCAGTCCACTGACCCTATTCTTTTACACGTATAACTAAGGAGAGAGGATACATTGCACAAAACGGATAGGCGACAATAGAGGGAACAGGTGTGTATTTTGTACCTATTTTGCCAATGGCACTTTTTTGCCACACATAAACAGTGGATAGACCGTGTTGCAAACAAACACTCACGCAACATTCCCGTTGACACCTCTATACACCCATCACTTATCTCCTTTTGCCCACACAGAACTGCCAACAGTTACAACAGTGTGAGGACATTACATAAAGGCAGAAGAGGGGAGTAGAGTGTAGTTGGTTGTGTGCGAGGGAACAGACGAAACCAGTCGTAACGTACCCTCATAAACATACAAACCACGTCACATTCCCTATCCATCATACCATTGCAGACTACACAGACATCCAAATTCGTTTTCAGACAACAAAACACACTTCTCCAGTCTTTTCCTGCTTATTCCCACGCATTGCAAGTGCAACAGGGACACGAGAGCAGGCATACATTGACAGAGATTCTGAACAGAAAACGAGTGCTGTGCACCAAAGTCTGGTTGTGCAGACTAGTCTATATCTAACCCTTTCTTTGCAGCCATTTTGCAGGGGGGTTGGGAGGCTAGTTGGTGGACATATAGGCCACGCTACTACTACTACTACTACTACTACTATTTGCGTGGCCTATGTTGTTGTAATTGTAGTGGTAGCATCAGCAGCAGCAGCAGCAGCAGTAGTAGTAGTAGTAGTAGTAGTAGTAGTAGTAGTAGTAGTAGTAGTACAAACCAGACAGGGGCAAGGGAGACTGAGCTATGAGGCAAATACAGAATGAAGGGATCAGACATAACCAACACAGGGAGCTTTACATATATATATACATATATATATACATATATATATATAAATATATATATATATTTATGTATGTATTTATGTATATATGTATGCATATACATATGTATATATATATATACATATACATATGTATATATACATATACATATATATGTATATATACATATATATATATATATATTTTTAATACAGTAAGCAAGGTTTAATCAAAGAAAATATAGAAAGAAAGAAGAGACAAACTATTATGGAGCGATCTGGCCCAAGGGAACTGCAGTGCAAGTCCTAAAGGAAGACTGGGATTAAGGTTCCATAGCTAAGCTCCTTACAAAGAGACGTTTAAGAAGAGAAAGAGAGAGGGAGAGAGAGAGAGAGAGAGAGAGAGTGTGTGTGTGTGTGTGAGAGAGAGAGGGAGGGAGGGAGGGAGGGAGAGAGAGAGAGAGAGAGAGAGAGAGAGAGAGAGAGAGGGAGAACAGTAGACAAAGAAGAAGAGAAAGAGATATAAACATCAAACTAAAACAACGACAAAACGAAAGTAAATAAAGTTTTTTTTGAAAGAATGTAGTGGCATTAAGTCTACATTATCAAAACATAAAATACTAAATCATAAAACTCTTGACTCATAATCTTTATTATTATTATTATTATTATTATTATTATTATTATTATTATTATTATTATTATTATTATTATTATTATATTATTATTATTATTATTATTATTATTATTATTATTATTATTATTATTATTATTATTATTATTATTATTATTATTATTATTTGATAGCCCAGTGGTCAAGTTCTACTATCTGGGCCCTGTCGCCAGTTCGATTCTCATTGAACATACCGGTCCGTCTGGAAGTGTTGGAACTGCCCGTGCGGGGGTGCATTAGAGCCTATCGTCAATTCTTCGTACTCCCCTCACGGGTGAGACGATGGAGGCGCATGTGCAGATTTGCATCAGCCATTGACAGAGAAGCACTATTGTTACTACTATTATTACTACTACTACTACTACTATTATTATTATTATTATTATTATTATTATTATTATTATTATTATTATTATTAATGGAGGCACATGTCCAGGATCTGGATCTGATGCTATAGTCTGAGGAAGCCTATTATTATTATTATTATTATTATTATTATTATTATTATTATTATTATTATTATTATTATTATTATTATTATCCAGCCCAATGGCCTCAAGGCGTTAAACTGTGACGCCAACTCATAACCCTTTGGTGGTAGATGCTGGGGAGGAGGGTCGTTGCGCGCGTACAAGATCTTAAACTCCGCATATGCTGGTTGATAGCCC
>WBZZ01000777.1:97500-100000 GCA_019918135.1 Paulinella micropora
TGATATACTTTTTTGGAACTTACGATATACTTTTTTGGAACTTACGCAAATATTTGCGTTAGGGGAGTGTCCTGAATGCCAAAATTCCTTGGTTTTTTGGCTTTTTTTGCACCCCTGTCCCTATGAATCATGGTTTGTGTGAAGCAGGATGAGTTGGGAGCTCATATTGACAGGGTGGCTAGCCCCAGACTTGATCTTGATGCTGATATTGTTTATTTGGAATTCGCACAAATATTTGCGTCAGGGGAGTGTCGTGAATGCCAAAATTCCTTGTTTTTTGGGGAGTACTTGCCGGTACCTCCGGCACTTGAACGTACCCTGTCGAGGAGGAAGAGGGCCTCTCCCCGGGAACCCAAGCCCTGCAAATGTACGTACCCGTCTTGGTCGCGGGTGGCACACAAACCAGAAAATTGATGTCTTTGTGCCACCAGGCGCCGTTTGCGCACACCAGAGGGATTTAGCGGCTCATATTTGGTTTATCTGACACTTCTTGATGAGCTCTCTTCGAAAATGTAAAAACAGTGGTGCCGGGTGGCATAAAGATCACAAAATTCAGGTTTTTGCGCCACCAGGCGCCGTTCGCGCACACCAGTTGGAGTTTGAGGCTGATGTTTGGTGTACCCGACACCTCTCGGTGAGCTCTCTTCGGAGATCCAAAAGTTTTGGTGCCAGGTGGCACAAAAACCAGATTTTTAGGCTTTGTGCCACCAGAGCTTACACATGCGTACTGCTGGTACTGCGGCAATTGAATGTACCCTGTCGACGGGGAAGGGGGGTCCGGGGGGCCCTCCCCCCGGGAACCCAGCCCGGCAATTGTACGTACCCCACGCGAATTAGCCGGCACCAAAATGAATGGCTGAGAATGCTCAAAGGCTCTAAAAGTTGTGCCGGAAGGGTTGATGCCGGTTACCTCCGGCAATTGAACGTACTCTGTCGACTGTGGAAAGGGAGGGTCCGGGGCTCTCCCCCCGGGAACCCGATCCCCGCAATTGCACGTACCCGAAGCGAATTCGCCGGCCCCAAAAATGAATGCTGAGATTGCTCCAAGGCTGTAAAAGTTGTGCATGTGAGAATGAGAGGAAAAGCGACCCTGGAAAGGAGGGGTGCGGGGGGGGGGGGGGGGGGGGGATGTGCGCCGCAAACCATCCTTTCAGGTGTTCCCTAGTTGTTATTATTATTATTATTATTATTATTATTATTATTATTTGGACACCGTGATAGCCCAGTGGTCAAGTTCTACCATCTGGGCCCTGTCGCCAGTTCGATTCCCGTCGGTGCCACCAGTATTTTCATTGAACATACCGGTCTATTTCTGGACCAGTATTTTCATTGAACATACCGGCCCGTCTAGAAGTGTTGGAGCTGCCCTTGCGGGGGTGTCATTAGAGCTTATCGTCAATTCTTCGTACTCCCCTCACGGGTGAGACGATGGAGGCGCATGTGCAGAAATGCATCAGCCATTGACAGAGAAGCACTATTATTATTATTATTATTAGGGAGTACATAGGCCATCGGTCCTTTCCATGGGCTGATTGGTATAAAGCTCCTAGAGTAATGTTCTATGCCGTCACTTCCTTTATTCCACCGATTGGTGTGGAGACTTTCCTTATGGAATGGAGGACTGGATGCACATGGCCTTTTGGCTCAGCAATTGGCAGGAGATACACTATTATTATTATTATTATTATTATTATTAATGGCCTCAAGGCGTTAAACTGTGACGCCAACTCATAACCCTTTGGTGGTAGATGCTGGGGAGGAGGGTCGTTGCGCGCGTAAAAGATCTTAAACTCCGCATATGCTGGTTGATAGCCCAGGACCCAGCAGACACCAGATTGTTATGGGTGGGGGTTTCGAGGCAGCTCTAGCAACCGCGCTTGGTGTATGCACTTGCACATTCGGTGACGTCTTGCAAGAGGTTGCTGGGACTGCGGAATAACCTCGGCTTAGTGCAGTCTTGCCCTCAGGAGCTCCATCGGTGGCCCCGATCATCAGGCGAGAGACTGACACGGGGGGGTGGAGGACCTCGAACAAGGGTATTGGAGGCTTATGTCCGTTGAGGATATGCCATTAGCTGCATCAGTACGCCTCAGATATAGTATTATTATTATTATTATTTATTGTTACTATTATTATTATTATTATTATTATTATTATTATTATCATTATTATTATTATTATTATTATTATCATTATTATTGGACACCGTGATAGCCCAGTGGTCAAGTTCTACCATCTGGGCCCTGTCGCCAGTTCGATTCCCGTCGGTGCCACCAGTATTTTCATTGAACATACCGCTCCGTCTGGACCAGTATTTTCATTGAACATACCGGTCCGTCTGGAAGTGTTGGAACTGCCCTTGCGGGGGTGTCATTAGAGCTTATCGTCAATTCTTCGTACTCCCCTCACGGGTGAGACGATGGAGGCGCATGCGCAGAAATGCATCAGCCATTGACAGAGAAGCACTATTATCATTATTATTATTATCATTATTATTATT
>WBZZ01000777.1:105000-135000 GCA_019918135.1 Paulinella micropora
TATGTATGTATGTATGTATGTATGTATGTATAGGAGGAGGTGGTGATGAAGCAGGCAATCATGGGCTGGTAAATGTCTATCTATCTATCTATCTATCTATCTATCTCTCTCTCTATATATATATATATATAATATATATATATACCTTGTAGATGTGCTCTTGTTAGAAGGAGAAGGGGCATCTGCGATTCATTTGCAGCTGAGACTCTCTCTCTCTCTCTCTATATATATATATATATATATATATACATATATCGATCTATCTATCGATCTATTTACCTACCTACCTATCTATCTATCTATCTACCTATCTACCTACCAACCTAATAAGTATCTACCTATATATCTAGGCGGCGTTTCGTTGACAGTTGGGGGCTCACGTATGAGCACCGGGACATGGCAAGAGTTATCTATCTATCTATCTATCTATCTATCTATCTATCTACCTACCTACCGACATACCTACCTGTACATCTATCTAACTGTATATCTATCTATCTAGGCGGCGTTTCGTTGACAGTTGGGGGTTCACATATGAGCACTGGGACATGGCAAGAGTTACCTATCTATCTATCTATCTATCTATCTATCTATCTATCTATCTATCTATCTATCTATCTATCTATCTATCTAAAGCTAGCTAGCTACCTACCTACCTACCTACCTGTACATCTATCTAAGTGTATATTCAATTCATCTATCTAGGCGGCGTTTCGTTGACAGTTGGGGGCTCACATATGAGCACTGGGACATGGCAAGAATCACCCGTGAAGTTTGTCGCGAGCTGGTATTTTGCCTATCTATCGATCTATCTATACACGACTTCCTAAAAATATCGATGTGTCCATGCATCTATGAATACTATCTATCTATCTATCTATCTATCTATCTATCTATCTGTCTGTCTGTCTGTCTGTCTATCGTGGAATGTATGCCAATGTCTTCGGATATGCAGAGCTGATAGACCAAACATATCTATCTGTCTATCTATCTAGGAAATCTATCTATCTATCTATCTATCTATCTATCTATCTAATCTTCCTCTAGTCCGTATTGGTGACTGCATTCCATCATAGCCGTCCAGTGTTGCATAGCCCGGGCTAGGTCCCTGCGGGGGTTTAGGCCTCATACAATGTCATCATTGTAGCTTGCGCAAGCTTACGGTGCTCAAAACACTTGGACTAACGGCTTCCTTTTCTTTCTCTTCTTCCTTATCCTCCCACTCTCCATTCCTAGATTGCCTTTTTCTTCAACGTCCTTCCTCCTCTTCTTTTTCCAGAACACAGTCTACCCGTGATTCCCATCCCGGACACATGCACAGTACACAAATTATTGTTTGATGTGAAACTGCGTTCCTTTGCAAGGACTACATTCCTTTGCGACATCTCATCTATTCGATGCACTGTCGGTTTCTGTATCAATCTACCTATCTAATACTATCTATGCAGGTACGTGAGGTGGAGGAGGTGGCGGACCCGTGGGCGGGCGAATACTGCGATTGCCAGACTTGGTCATTATCTATCTGTCTATCTATCTATCTATCTATCTATCTATCTATCTATATTATATATATATATTCTATCATTCTATCATTCTATATCTATCTATCTATCTATCTATCTATCTATCTATCTATCTATCTATCTATCTATCTATCTCAGGTCGGTGGCGCGTCATCCACAGCATGGCCATCACGTAGTGCCCTGGAACGCACTCACTGAAAGCGCGCATGACTCGGGCTACACTTGGCCGGCCCCTCGCTGATACTATTTATATATCATCATTGATTCAATTTCAACTTTTTTCCACTAAACGACTGGCCTGACTGAGAAGTTTCAATAATGAAGAAACACTTCCCACTTATTCCAACTAGTGGCAAGAAATAAGGCTTGCAAAATCTGCATGCTTCCTCCTGCTCTGGGGGCGGCGAGCTTCTATTTTACATCATGCCTACCCGGCTGTGTGGGGCTTGATGGCAAGCCACTTGGTCGTAGGCGTGCGAAAGTGGTCATGCGTCGCCTTTGTTTTCATGTTTTAACTCCGCCATCATCGGAATATCATTGCACTCGAGCCTGGTCCGTGCTACCGAGCTCGCGAATACGCCGCCCGGCTCCTCTGGTGAGGATGCGGGTGATGCACTGCGATTGTCTCGAACTCGCGGTGGCACGGTGTTCCCTGATCACGGTACGAGCTCTGCAGCGTCCGCGACGCCGTCGTGCCCATCGCACTTGCCTACGGTCTGATGTTCACCACAAGTTCCATGTCGTTACGGCCCCGTCGTACGTTGCGCCCTGCTGGTGCCTGAGAGTCGCTTCCTCGGGCCGCCTGGTGTTTCTTCTGAACTTGCCCTGATACTGCTGCTTCCGGGGGGGAGTGCGGCTTGCTCGCGTCAGGCGCCTTGCCACCTTTGGCTCCCGTTTACTCATGATCAGTGAGGGCTCCATGGCTCTAACTTTCCCTGAGTTTCTGCCTTTCCTTGATGGGCCGCGGGAGTCTCTTCGGGTGCTCCCGTGCTTTGCACCCCCTTCCCTTTTCCTTCCTCCCTCCCTGCTTTCTCTTCGATTCTCCTTCCAAGTTTTTTTTTTTTTTTTTTTTAAGTTTTCTTCAAGTGACGGTGGCACTCCGATCAGTGTCTTTTCCCCCTTTGTTTTTCTCTTTCCTTTCTTCAACTTTCTTTCTTTCTTTCTTTCATTTCTTCTCATCTTCTTCTATCAGACTGAGAACTTCAACGACCGGCCAAAACCACTACAGTTGACATTTTACTGTTTTTGACCGGCCCGTTAGATTCTCCTCTGCACGACGTTTCGACTTCACTAACTAGTTTTCGATTTCGTTCAGAAATGACTTCAGACAATCAAGTAAAAGTTCTTTTTACAGCTTCAAAGGTTGACTATTGCATTTTTCCGACTCTATTACCTTTTTCCCCGATTTCCCGTGAAACACACACGTTGGGGTAAATTTGTGGACAAGGAAAACAGAGGTCCGGAAAAATGAGCCAAGCCCACAGTTACAACAGTGGGAACCTTTTTCCCAAGAACTTCAGCAATTCCTGGACACTTGAACTACAAGTTTGGACTTGAAGCCCTCCTTCAAGTACTTTACAGTTGTAAGTCTTGACTACCCTCCTGTGAGGAAATTACCAACCGGCATTCAAGTGAATACACACACGGCTGTCATTTGATCTCAAAATACTTCCGAGAACAGGGAAGGTACCAAAAGACGCTGGGATGGTCAATTCCAGTTTATTTAGTACACTTGCTTGACAGACTACTCGTCCCTTGCGAAACAATGCAAGTTCTGAGAACTAACGAATAGTATTCAAGTGCTACACGTGTTGTGTAGCAGTTGGAGTTGTTCAAGTTAGTCTATGGAAAAATAAAGGAAAATATGTTAAGTATTACCACTTTAACTAACCTATCTGACTTGCTTGTTTTACTATTTTACTTGAAGGGTTGACAGGAAAACACTGTCCAAGGAAATAAAATATGACTGTAGACAGGAAATAGCGGTCAAAGGAATAAAGGTTTTCAGATGTGGGGAAAAAAGGCAATAGTCAAGCTTTTCTAAAAAGCTAGCTGTTAAAGGAAAATAAATTGATCTGTTAACGGCAGTTGAAAACGTAACAACTACAACTGTTATGACAGTTGATAAATAAACGGAAAAATGAAGTAACGGAACTAAAAATAGAAATGTAAACTTGACGTAAAAACTTGAAGAAAAAGTTTAACACAATATCATCTAATGTTTCGGTCCGGTACGGCAGTGATTCCAATAACTCCCCCCCCCCCCCCCCAGACAATAACGGTAGGTTGGAGTTGCGATCGAAACGAATCGTAACAGATGATTGACCAAACTTGTGATGCCAGTGTGTAAATAAGTATAAAAAGAAAATGAATCAAAGAGATTGCAGATGTAGATCAATGCGCGATATGTGCGTGCGTATATGTGTCAACGCATTGATCATGATGTATCAACATGCAGAGACAGGACGGATATAGTGTACCCAATCATACATCATGAAAGGAGCGTAGGGCCAACACTATCACTACGTGTTCAAAGCGGTAAATAGCATTGTGTGACCTGCCTTAGCTTATGCCAGTTCAAAATATGTGAATATGACTATCGCACAAGCCTGTAGAGAATACTAAATTGTTGGGTGGCATATGAAGTGGGAAAGGAGATAGAGTCCGAAGGGAGTCTAAAAGCAAAAACCACTTGAGAGTCTACTTCGATCTTAGTTTGAAAACATGAAAATCGTACTTCTTATCGTTGTAAGGTTTGCGTAAACGTTTGAGTTGTTCGGGAATGATCGAGCCCTTGTTCCTGGAGCTGGAGCTTGGCTTGAACTGAATATCGCGATGAACGACCTGATCATTCTCACTGTCGAGTGTCATCTTCTTCCAGGAGTTGAGAGGCTTGGTTCATTGGAGAGGCGTCGGTCCCTCCGTGATTGTGCCGTCCGGATGGACAATCGGCTCCACATAACCTGGGCGGTATTGCATATTAGATAGCGAAGTGATGCCGAGCTGGTGGACGCGGAAGTCGTCGCGATCGTCCGTGGGATCTTCATCCATGATCATCCCTAACTTGAGCAAGCCATCGTCGATGAAGGCTATCACCTCACCAACAACGTAGTCCTTCTGGTCGTCATTGTGTGCCTGATCCTGGACCGGATCGATGGCCTGAGCCAAATCGGCGGGGGCCGTGTAGGGACCGAGGTGTGCAATGTCAATCTTGCGGAGGACCTTGTTGGTGTGCTCGTGTCGGAGGCGAAAGGTGTTATTGGACGGTTTGTCCAAAATAATGTACGGGCCGTCGTGTTGAAGAACAGAGGCAGCGGGAATACCTTTGATTGATTGCTTGGGGCGATAGACGGTGACTCGGTCACCCACCTTCCAATCGGGTAGCTTGCGTTGCCGTTGCTTGTTCTTCTGTTCGTTGGCAGCCTTGCGCGTGAAGGAGAGGTATTCCTTGACATACGCCGTGACAGCAATCCGGGTTAAGCGGAGAGTGTCGAGTTGGTCCGATGTCTGGACGGTCGTCGAGCCAGACTTAGTCATTGCGGTGGTTGATCGAGCCGCGGGTTCAGCGATGATGTCGGGAGAATCGAAGATATCGATAGATGTACGTGGCTGGCGAGCCATCATACCTTCAAAAGCGGATACGCCGGTGGCGGTAGAGACGTAAGTGTTCTGCGAGAACGACAGAGCTGGCATGGCCTTGGGCCAAGTCTGCTTGTCTTTGTCTGCGAGTGCCTGGATAGCGCGGCGGAGGTTTTGATGCCTGCGTTCTACCATGCCTAACTGATGGTGAGAGTATGGCGCGGTGGTGAACCATTCGATTCCAGCCATGCTGCAGAAGCCTTGGCAAGATTGCCACGGAAAGATCCATGATCGTCAGACAGGATGGCCTCAGGAAAACCAAAAAGGCAAACCCATCGGGCGAGGATGGTCTCAACGGTTTCTTCAGCAGTGGCGGAAAGGACTGGAATAAACAGTAAGGAACCTGCGAATAGATCGACTATAGTTAATACGTACTGTTCGAGTACGCCTTCGATGCCTACATGAACATGATCTATGCCTATAGCTTGACCTGGCTCCAGACTAACGAGTTATAGCGGTCATGATTAAGTGTGAGGCGGGCGTGTGATAGTTGACAAAAGTGGCAATCTTTGAGGATAGCCGCAATGTCGGCGTGCATCTTGTCTTTCCCATCGGGTCCGAACCATATGTATCGCTGATGGATGTATGGGGCAAGGGTGGGGACCTTTGCATGATTCTGGATCAAGTGAGCATGGGAGACAAGGTTGCGTATGAGGGGATTGGGAACATATATACGGCGGGAGCGGTCGGGCATGATGTGTACCGCTAGCCCTCCCTTGAAAAAGAGAAGAGTATTACACTGGCCGATAGATGTAGATCCGTCCCAAAGCGGTTGTAAAAGGGGGTCTTCTTTCTGCGCTGACTGGATATCCGCGCGCGTGACGCGCGGGGCATGTGATGTAGCATACATATTAAGCACAGCATGGCGATCCAATCCAAAGTTATGAACAAGCCACACAAGGTTGTCCTCAAGGAAGACGATCTTGTGGCATGCTAATACTGTCTCACGAGAGATGGTCTCACCGTCGGGTATGAGGTGTACCATGTCTTGAGGAACAAGTACAGCAAAAGGCTTGTTGAGAGCAAAAAGTTGACGGGCTACCTCCGGAGCACGCTCCGCGGGCGGGATGACTATGGCGTAGTCCCAGGGGCCTGTAAGGTCTTGATCGTTGGTGCACCGCGCAAAATCCGACAGTCGTGCTTCTTAAAGCGTGCGTCTAATGGCGGATGACTACCGTCAATCGCGAGCCAAAGGAGCGTCCACTGGACTGTAACATAGTTGCCGGGATGGTGTCCAGTAGCTGATTCGTCGCTTCGACTTCCCCAAGGAGAGTGGGTTGGCCGGGCGATATACAAGGAACATGAGAGAGGGCATCAGGAAGGAGATTCTGTTTACCCTGAATGTATTCCACCTTGAAGCGGATAGTTTGAAGGTGGTCTAGGACCCATCCGACAACCATCGGGCTTCTGGCGTGGTATAGCCATATGAGCGGGCGATGATCCGTGACAATGGTCAGCGGATGATCACTAGCATCAATATAGTAACGGGATTGCTGAACTCCGTAAATTATACCGTAAGCTTCCCGTACATACGTGACCCACCGAGATTGAGTATCCGTGAATGTAAGCGAGAAATAAGAGATGACGGGTGCAGATTTCTCAGGGCCCGAATGTAGAGCTCCACCGTTGCCAACGATGCTAGCGTCCGTTCGAAGGTAGAGCTGCTGCGTCTTGTTGTACTTGGCAAGGATCGGTAGCGTTGTCAGGACACGCTTGAGCTTTGCAAAACATTTCTTCTCTTTTTTCACGGAAAAAGTTGGGTCCCGTAGGCCGGGCGTTCGCAGACTTGAGTAGATCGGAGAGCGGCGCCACCAAGCGAGAGTAGTTGGGAATATGTGCCTGAATAAAGTTGGTCATAGATTACCGAGTATAGATCGGACCTCGGTGATGTTTTGCGGTTCAGAGATCTTCAGGATCGCGTCAATCTTGCTTGTGTCGGCGGTTTCTTGCTTCAGACTTTGCCGAGCACGTGAAGTGAGTTGTAGCCAATGCGTAGCTTGTCCGCGGCGAAGTAACAGCGGCTGCCTCCGCAGCCTCCATGAGCTTCTCCAGTTGGTTCATATGGACGTCGAAGTCGTCGTGAGCCAGATGTACGTCGTCGATGTATGCTGCAGCCGTCTGACCCCAAAAAGGGAGATGGCCAAAAGACTTGTCGACTGCGCGTTGGAAGTCACCAGGGGCGCGGTGGATACCCTGCGTCATATAGTTGGGGACTAGAAGTCCACGAGGAGTCCATACGGCGAGGATGTCGCGGCTACCGTCTGTAGGTTCGATCTTCAGGTGAGAAAAACCATCAACCATGTCCAACGCGGAGAGATAGTTATATCCCGCGAAGAGCTCACGGTGAAGTTAGGAAGGCCGGGGACCGGAAGAATGAGCCGGTCGTTAACCGCGCGGTAGTCGAATACCATGCGGATGCCTTCGCAATGATCCTGCAAGAGGGAGTTAAACTTGCCTACAGGGCACGGTCTAGTAGCCCACTCACATTAGGAGAGGCAAAACTATAGCAGCCAGTAGCAAGCATATCGTCTGCCCACTGGGCCAGGAACTCTCTGACAGCAGGCGTCCATCTAGGGCAGGGAACCCAAATAGGCTGTGCGCCTGGACGTAACTTCAAAGAGATAACGGTGTGCGTAAAACAGCCAGCCTTTTCATGGAATCGGTCGCCGTAACGCTCTAGAAAATCTTTCGCTCTTTTCTTCTGAGGGGGAGTGAGTTTGGAGCTAATAGTATCCGGGCCGAACTTGGGTTTAGGTGGTTCGGCCTTCTTTTCCTTCTGTTCGTCTAGGTATTTTTGGCATAATCGCTCTAAAAGCATCAAAACGGGGTCTGGGAATAGGCCTGTGATGTCATCTGGTGTGACGAGTAAAATACCTGGGTCAGAAGTCATATTCATAGAGAGCCAGTCTAGACCGCTAATCGGGGGATGTTCCCTGTCATGCGGTAACATTAGCTGGGCCACAATATGGGGCTTGATAGGATTTTACGGCTCCGTGGGTTGTCACTGCGTCCTGCACATCTCCGGCTCATGCTAAGGGGAGTGTGGTCGGAAGCGCAGCTGTCCCGGAGAAGGGGGCGATTGACATTGTGATCCAGCCAATGTTCGAAGCATAAGCATCGAGTGGGATGGTACACGTTTCGTGTTTGGTTGCCGAAGATGGGTTGCGCGTGGTGCATACACATTGCTGCGCGTTTCCGGAACTAAGTTCTGGGGTCGGCTGTGAGCCGGTCGGGGCAGGCTAGGCTCGCTCCGCACGCGTCTCGGACCGCGCATTGGCAGTGTGCTTCGGGGTGCATTCCTCCGAGCCGGAATACCGGTAGTCCATCTCTGGACCGGATTTTTCCAGCCATGGATCATGGCCTGTCGCATACGCTGCTGTTGTGCTTGGTGTTGAGAGCGTATGGGCTTGCGTTCACCTTGTGACACGGCCCGAAGGTACCGCCTACCTTGGCGATCATAGGCTAAGAAGAAGAAGATGAGGAAGAGGAGGATGAGGAGCCGTCTTTGTAGTCGTCGTCGTGGCTACGTCGTCGTCGTCGGTCGGGCTGGCAGCTGGTCTTGGGCTTCTTGCATTTCCGGCCTATCCGCTTGCTGGAACCATCTCTGCCGGTATCCGCGTCTTCGTCGGCGGGCGGAGAGTCTTCTCTTTCATCCTTGCCGCTACGTCCTTTGACGTTCGTATTCCTCTTTCTCTTCCTCTTCCTCATCACGCGCCTTACTGTATTCCAATCGCCGCTGTGATCTCGAATCAGCGGATGAGAGGCCGCGTGGATTCGAGCGGGATGAAATGCGCGGAGAGAGAGAGAGATGCGGTCAGACGGAGTCCCTTCCTCCAGCTGACTCCGGGAGACGCGTGAGGAAGGGATCTGAAATCCCCAGAGGCGTGACGTCGGCTGAAGAGATCTAGGACCTGTGATTGTAAATCGTATAGCATGCGCTCCTTCCACGGCTGACACCGCGGAAGGAAGTGTGGGAGGGCCCTGTGAGGAAGATGAAGACGATGCTGACGATGATGACGATGATGACGATGATGAAAAGTATGTCGATGGTGGCGATGATGATGTGGGGGCAGCCGGTGAAAAGGGCGAAGGGGTGGGATCCTGCCGAGCTCTAAGTTTCCATCGGTGGTCCAAATTCTTGGAGAGCCTGAGGACTGGATAGGTCGTCTCCGGCCTTCCAGTCACCGGAGCGGGGGGAAGTTGCCCGTTCGTGGAAAACATGTCCACGTCCTGCTGAAGGATGACGTTTTGGAGCATCGCAAACTCAAGACGGCAATGTGTGTTCCAGGAAGAGACTGACTCCCAACCAGGATCAACGGGGACTAGCGGAAGGTTTAGATAGGCCGCTATATCACGTGGATCCCGGAGGTCTACCCGAGTGCCAAGATAGGTCGAGGCGAGATCGAGGCGCACGATGTTTGGTATCGTTTCCTTGATATCCATTTCGTCCTGTCTGGATGGGACACCGTAGGGGTAACCCTTGGCGCGCAGTGCCCTCGAATACGGATTCAAAATGTCTGCAAGACAAGGTGAATACGTGCTTGTGTGCACTACGACCTGGGTTTCCTCGTAAGCCGGCACGTTGAGCATATGCTGCAGTGCCCGCACCTCTGTCTGCACCTGTATGAAAAAGGCCCGGACATTGGCTATGGTTGTACAGTACCACTTCAGGTCGTGTGCCGAAGAAGGCAGGTTCCGAAGAAGATAGTCCTATACCGGGGCTAAAGTGTCTATACCCCTGGTCCATCGCGCTTCCATAAATAAGGAAGGTTGATTTAACAGGTTCAGCTTTTGCTCTAATATTTCTCTGTCCGGGCTATCAGTGAAGAGGCGCGCGAGCATGCCTGGATTGGGACTTACATCCCACTGGTCTGTCGGGAGGATGGGATGATATTTGTCCGTAGAACAAATTGTCATGTCCATGTTTGCGAAATAGTTCGCCGGCAGATCCGCGAAAAAGGAGAAAGTCGGGCGTGAAAATCCGATAGACCGCTTCATATCATGTGGGTGCGTGCAGTATCTTATGGCAGAATTCGATTGCAATCGAAAAAGATAGTAGAGACATGCAAACCACTGCCATAAGTGCTCGAAGGCAAAATGGTATCGTACGAAAATAGGGCAGCCGAGATAGTCTTCATCATGCCGTCCTATGCTCCCCCTTGATCGTACCGGTTCTACCGATACAGTGTGGGACCATGGAAATGGGACTACGTGGTTCATAATCTGCTGAGACACACTCTGTCCCCCATGTCCCAGGTAGAGTCCTGATAGGTGGCCCATGAAACCATATGGCCGTTCGTGCGAGTATGATATGTAATGCCTGAAAAGCAGGGTATCGGATATCGGGTCTTCCTGGTCCAACCCAAAAGCCAGAATTGAGGCCAATTGAGCTCTGGATCGTCCCCAAACCGGCGGATGGTGAAACATTGTCAGTGGGGTCAGATTCATAACCATGGCCGGCAATACCAACTTGAGAGGGAGACCGTTCAGCAAATTACTGATATGTTTCGGGGTACGGTTCGTTTCGACGAAATGGATGTTGCAGCGATTAGTTACCGCAGGGTTTTTGACAAAGCGATCGTGATGCGCATCCACTTCGGTGCATTTTTCGATGCACATCCAATCATCCTGGGGGTTGGTTTGTATAGGGGCTGGTCCTTGCAAGCAAGGAACAAAAACGATGCATTCCGACAGGAGGACATCCCCGGGCTGGGAAAGGCCCTTGCCACGCTCCTGATGGCAGACGTTCATGGTTTTCATAGTGACACCTGCAAAGGTATGAACGACTTGACAGTCGATGTAACCTGGGCCAATATAAGGCGCGATATATCCCTTGTTGTCGAGGAATATACGGTCTCTCTGGTTGACTTGTGCCATGATTTCCGGCAACTGGCGTAGGGAAATCCGGGCCCACGCCTTAGCCTGTTGGACCCGAGGGGCTACGTACGCTACTGATCTAATCAGTTGGCTCGAGTATAAGCGCGTGGCTACGTAACCATGTTGGTGCATGTCCTCATATCTTGTCAACTGACGGAGCTGTGAGAAGCACCGATCTAGATGTATGTTGCCGCCATGAAGCGGGATTTCATACCCACCGTCCTCGCGGATCTCGAGTCGGTGTCGCACTATCGTGATATTGCCTGGATCGTCAAAAGACGGGTCCTCGTAGATCCCATGGACCTGGATGAGGTAAGGCAGGTAATAGTAGCAACGAATCATTGGTATTTAATGTGCTGACCGAATTGGACGAGATCTTCCCAATAGGGGCGGAGGCGGACAATCGGGTTTTGAATAATGAACAGTGACTTCCTGTCATTATAAACGTCCTTCAAAACCGCACCTCCTACTTGCGGGACAGCTGGCATGCTCTTGCCTTGACGGTGTGCGAGTAACCATGCGTGGTCCTACTGGGTGCATGATGCTATTTCGACCCGGGGTTGATAGGCCCGCTCTCCGTGGAGTTGTAGGTCTTCCCTGGTCGAGTTGTCTCATTCCAGTATCCGTTATAGCGCGGCCTCGGACCGCTGTGAGCTGAAGGTTAGTCAGATTCGAATCTCCTTGTGGGAAGGTTCGAGCTGCGCCAGGGGAGATTGATCCATAGCGGCAAGACATGAGAGGAAACCCTAATGATCGCTGTGATCCCTGTGTCCAAAATTGTGGCAATCCTGGTATAGGAGGTTGCTGGACTAAGGGTGGAAGTGATCGCGGCAAGGGGGACGATGAGGAGCTAGCTTGTGATAGTGGTACAGGCGTAGCGGTTTGACGCGCCGGTGTCCCTGACGACGACGTCGCCGCCGGGGGCGTGCCATCTATCACTATAACCTCCCTTTCCGACTGAGTCGGTCCTGGAGGAGAAAGTAGTGCGTTAGGAGACGTGACGTTCGAAAGAGCGGGCGACGTAACGCTAGCACCTGTTTGTGCCTTAGCGCCGGAGGGAGACGGTGACGTGACATTCGACAACGCGGGCGAGTGAGAGAAAGTAGGTTCTATGGGAGACTCCCTGGGTCCTAACCGGCTAGGCGTATCGGCCGATCCGGGCTTGCGTGCCCGCTCGCTAGGAGACGCGGTAGAGGGAGTGGGTGATGGTCCTCCGGGAGTCTCTTGTGAGGCTTGCGTGGCCCGGTGATCTTGCCCCGAGCTCGAAGAACTCGAGCTTGAGCTTGAAGCGGTGGCTCCTTCAAGATCAGCCTGGGCTGGCATCGCCGTCTCACTAGGTGACGTTGGTCCCTGTCAGTGAGGAGTCACGTCCTCCTCCTCGCGTATTGGGGGAAGACCCGTGATCGGAAAAGCCGAGACCGGTGTACGATCCAGTCGGGCCGCTGTGGTCCGAGATCGTGTCTTTCGCGGTGTGGGGGATGTACGGTCAGTACTCTACTCCTGCTTCTCCTCCGTCTCGTCTGTCTTCTCTTTCTTCTTTCTCTTCCTGTTCCTCTTCATCATCACTCCCGTCAGTGGTGATCGCCACCAAAGGGAGGAGACTAAAAGGACATTCCTTAAGGTCTTGCTTTTGGGCTTCCTCCTCGTCATCATCCGAGGGGAGGTCCATCAGCGTGATCACCTGTTGGCAGAGACCATCTCTTAGGATTGTCCTGCTTCGCAAAACCTGATTGACAGTCTCGCTGGCCTGTCGGGGCGGGGTCAGGATCTCAAACTCATCCAAGAGGATTTGGTCGTTCTCCGCCCGTTGTACACACCGTGTCGGCACGGCCGGCCACTGTTGGCCAGCTGCCATACGGGTGAAAAGGGCATCCGTGGATATGTTGGTCTGCATGATAAGGGCAGTGCCACGCAGAATATCCGCTCCCGGGGGAACATGCTGGGAGGTGTAAAGGTAAATCTCATCCCAGCCTCTTGTAGGGAGGACTTGGATGTAGAGACATATGCCTCTCACCATAGTTATGATCCCTTGAGCCGTGCGGGCTGTCAGGATGGGCAAATCCATTTCAATCAGGCCCATCTTGGAGGACAAGCGTGGGTGGATCAGCCCCAAGGTATTACATCCAGTGTCAATTATGACAAAGATGTCGATAGCCTTGTCGGCGGTCTGATCCAGTCCGGCAATAGCCAGGACCCGTCCTTGGAGTACATTTGCCTTACGAGGTCGTACGGGAGCGACATAACGGCATTCAAGAGCCGTGTCAGTCCCGTCGTCCAATATATTATGGGTGCTTACCTGGCTAGGGTCGTCTACCGTCGCTTCAGTCGCCATCACCGCCGCCATAGGGGCATCCTTGCGTTCCTTGCGGTCCTTTCCGCAAGGATCGCGCGTGCGTGTCCTACAGACTTCGAGTGTATGATTTGGTTTATCGACCTTGCCGAAGTGTTGACAGTAGGCGCAGGGCTCGGAGCTCTTGTTGTGCGGCGTGCGGTTCTCCTTGGCGGGGTCCTTCGTCCACTGGGCCGGCTTGGCGATCTTGATCGCGTTGGCCCCAGTAAAGCGTGCAGTCTTGGTTGTACGCCCGCCTGACGAACTCGAAGGCGCAGAGCCCTTGCGTTGGTCCGGGCCTTGGCCAGACTTCGGCTTGTTCTGCTGATGGGACGATGGAGCTTGCCTCGCCACGACCTGCAGCTGACTACCCGAGGGGATGTCGCGGGGCCACTTGGTTCTTGGCTTCCTCGTGCTCTCCTTGGCCCTCTCCTTACGAGGAGGGCGCCGGCCGTAGTCGGAATCCGGTGCCGTCAGGATCATCTTGGGGTCCCAATCCGTCAAGGTATGCGGGTTAGCCTTGAGGATGAGGTACCTCATCTCTTCCAAAGTGCGTGTCGGCGCAATGCCCCGCTTCTTCCTTTCTATCTGCAGGGCCTCTATCTGCTGTATCTCCATAGGGGAGACACATCGCCGGGCTACCTCATACTTATGGGATTCCTCGGCCACAAAGCCTTCGTTCTGCAGCTGCCTGAAGAGCTTCTGTAAACGCGTGATATAATTGGTCAAGTTCTCTTTCGACCGTCTCTTCATGTCATTCGTGTAACTCGGGCCGAAAGGCTTGGTAACGTCGTAGACGATGTCGATTTTTCATCGTGAGTCTACTCGGTAGTCCAGCCAGATCCATGGCAAGAGCTGCAGAGACTTCATGTAGGAGTCTTTGGAAGAAGTTCTTGCCGACCACGCGTTGAGGAAGATCTCGGCCTCAGACTGGGTCATAAAAAGGGAAAGATTTGAAAGAAACACGCGCAAGGTGTATCCTAATAATACGTGATCGAACTTGAGCTTTTTGATCTCCCTCAGGCGACGTTGTTGTCGTTCGGTAGCTAACTCAAATGGCGCCACCATCATAAGGACGGTGCTGCCATTAAAGCACCATTCCGGGTACGTGACGGCTCGGAACTACTCGACGATGGCTGCTCGCCACTACTAGAGGATGCACTAGTTGTCACTCTACTCCCAGACGGGTTGTCCTCCTCCGCTTCGATCGTCGGGGCAGCTGGGCTGGCTAAAGCCGTTCCGGCTACCTCTGGCGTGACCGCTGCGGAGGCTGCGGTTTCCGCGACCGCCGTCCCGGTCTCTCCATCTTCGTCGCTCCCACCAGCTGGCGGGAGCGATTGCCTAACTGTGGAGAAAGTCATGATATGTGGAGGGGCAGAACGGGGTCGGCTTGAGGACTGCCCGATTCGGGGGGATAGGGGGAGGCTGTCACCGTCGGCTGGCTCTGCCCCTCGTTCTGGAGAGAAAGAGAACAGAGGCACTTTCAACTCTTCTTCCTCCTCGACTACCCTTGCGTATGGGGAGACAAAAAGCGCGCCGCTGTCTTCGTTCCGGGAATCCGGAGGGGAGGCGAATGATCCCGGGAGGCTTGGGCTCCGTTGAGAAAACCTCGGGGTCGGGGATGAACCATACCCTGATGCTAGTGGGGAAAATGCCCCGTCAGCAGCCGGTCTCGATCGGGAAAACAGGGAACGCTGTGCCTCTGACCGGCCTATGGGGCCCAGACTACTTCCTGAAGGGCGAGAGGGTCGACCTGGGAAGGCTGTGATGGGTCCACCAAAGCGTTGGGAGCCAGTTGGGGGGAACCTTACCAGGGCGGGGGCCGCATGAAGCGCGATGACGATGCTGCCGCCGTAGCCGGAGGCATCGTCGCTGCCGTAGCTGTAGCCGTAGTCGTAGTCGTAGTCGTAGCTGTAGTCGTCGCTCCTGCCAGCGGGGGGCGAGTTGGGCCCATGGTAGGAGCCGTCATGGCCGCTGGTGCCGGAATCGTCACGTAGCGTATGGAGCTGGGGACGTTGTCCGGGAACAGAACCCAACCGTCCTTTTTCGCAAGGTCGTTGTACCTACTTATAGCTAGGTCTCTCTCACCCCTATAAGCGGTCCACTTGTGGAAAGTGGATGGGTCCAACCAATAATCCACCATCTGCTCGAGGGGCTGCATGGGGAGAAAAGGCTCTTCCTCAAGATTGAGAAGGCCGTCCTTTACTGCTTTCGCTAAGAGGGGGCCGAGGTCCTTATTTAAAGTCATTAGTACGACCTTAATGAAGTGGGCGCGGCTGATTCCGTCCGTCTGGGGCGAGAGCTTCTTGGCCGAGCCGTCCTTGAGGGCCTTCCTGTATGTGTCTATGAAGGGAACCTTGAGGTTGGTGCGCAGCGTACGAGAGATGTTGAGGCATTCCTCTCGGTGGTAGACTTCCTGACTGACCAGGTCGTAATTGAGGCGAGGAAATGAGGCTGGAAGGCTCATTTTGTCACACCTGAACGTAGAAGACCCACGATGTAGCAAACAGGTCTGGAATTTGCAAAGGAGACCTTTAGGGCTGGTTGCTACTCGATGGAGCTTGCTTGAGGGACTGTCCTATGTATGCAAGCGACTTGAACAGACTTGAACCGACTTGAACAAGACTTGAATACATGGTACAAGTCGCCTCTCTGCGTGTGGTGAACATGAACAACGGTCACCATGACCGGCCACTCAAAGACAGGTGAACTAGCTGTCCTGTGTGGGTGTAATGGCAGACCTTGAGCTTGCTCGCTGTTGGTGTTTCCAGAAGCAGGTAGGTGTTCCCCAATTCGAGCTGTCGACAGCACACACAAAGTGTGACTCTTCCGAAGAAATAAGGAAATTCGAATTGTAAGTCTTGACTACCCTCCTGTGAGGAAATTACCACCGGCATTCAAGTGAATACACACACGGCTGTCATTTGATCTCAAAATACTTCCGAGAACAGGGGAGGTACCAAAAGACGCTGGGATGGTCAATTCCAGTTTATTTAGTACACTTGCTTGACAGACTACTTGTCCCTTGCGAAACAATGCAAGTTCTGAGAACTAACGAATAGTATTCAAGTGCTACACGTGTTGTGTAGCAGTTGGAGTTGTTCAAGTTAGTCTGTGGAAAAATAAAGGAAAATATGTTAAGTATTACCACTTTAACTAACCTATCTGACTTGCTTGTTTTACCATTTTACTTGAAGGGTTGACCGGAAACCGGAAAACACTGTCCAAGGAAATAAAATATGACTGGAGACCGAAAATAGCGGTCAAAGGAATACAAGTTTTCAGATATGGGGAAAAAGGCAATAGTCAAGCTTTTCTAAAAAGCTAGCTGTTAAAGGGACATAAATTGATCTGTTAACGGCAGTTGAAAACGTAACAACTACAAGTTATGTGAGTTTGGATACAACCCCAAGGGATAAATACACAACGAACTCTTATTAAAAGACTCTATGGCTGCAAACAGCCCTAACTCCTAAGAGTAGGTGAAATACCAGTAAATAGCTGAGAGGTCACTTCGTTTATTTACGTTGATTTCTACTGGTTTGCAGACTTGGTTTGCAAAGTACGATCTTGGTTGAACGTAGATTGTGAGTAGCTGTTAGGCGACACTTGAAGTTAAATGTGCAAAGTACTTGAAGGTGGCTTCAAGTTCAAGTCATTGGTGTTCAAGTGGAAGTCCTGGACTTTCATTTGGGAAAGTCTTTCTGAGCCTAATGACTGTGCACGCAGTGCACGGCAAATATCATTTTTATGTTCTCTTGACTGTGTTCCCCAAAATTCACTGATTTTGCGGTTTTCTGCATATCATGGGAAAAAGGCAGCCGAGAAGGGGAAAATGGCATTTGCTGCAAAAACTTTGATTAAATAGTTTGAAGTCATTCCTGGACGAACTCGAAAGCTAGTTAGTGAAGTCGAAACGTCCTGCAGAGGAGAATCTAACGGATTGGTCAAAAACAGTATGATGTCAACGGTAGTGGTTTTGGCCGGTCGTTAAAGTGCTCAGTCTGATAGCTCTCCCCCCCCCCCCCCAGACCTAACGGTTGAGTAGAGTTGCGTACAGAGTGAGTGACTAACGATTGGTCAGTGACTTGTCTCAGAAAAACAAAAAGAATAGGAGAAAAGAGAAAGATGAGTCTCTTCAAACCCAGGAGGAGGATGAAAAAGAAGTGCGTCGATGTGTAGCGCAGTGTAGACGGAGATCAGCCGGGGCCGGATATCGGGATGCGGAAACGGGACTGAGACAATTGAGGCGCAGTAGCGATGCGTTGATATCGGGGAGCTGACGTCAAGCCGTAGGAAGCTAGGTGGCCATGTATCGCACAACCGAGATGAACCAAATTTAATGCACCAATTATGCCATGCCAATATAATCACTGAGGTGTTCAGATTCGATGAGGATGATTGTTGACCTGCAGGCATAAAAGGCGACCAAGGACTTACAGGGATACTCTGGTCGTGGCGTAGCTTGCCTAGGGACGATGGCGGGTCTAGTGGGAAAAGCGCTGGGCTGTGGCGGGTGAAGCCGGTAGGATGGGTAAAACCCACTTGAGAGTGTTGAGGTGGCTATTCCTTCGATGTAGCTTGTTTACCTTTCTGGAAGGCATGAAGCGGGAAGGATTCGCCAGTGATGAGAGGGCCTTGAGACGCTTAAGAACGCTGGCGGGAAGTCAGCCTTTGTCTTTGTTGGTCTTGTGAGAGCGCCACTCGATGTGTCGATGAACGACTTGATCGTTTGTTGTGTCGAAGAGAAGGGGCTTCCAGTGGGCCAAGGGATTACCCCAGCGCTGGATAGTTGTTTGGTCCTTTGTGTCTTCGTAGATGGGACGGAAGAGAGGGTTCTTGTCTGAGGTCGTACCGAGCTGGTGAACTACGAGGTCGTTTTCCTCGTTCTCTGGGTCCTCGTCTAAAACGATGCCAAGTTTAACCTGATCGCGGTCAATAAATGCTACGACTTCGCCGATGGTGTAGTTGACTGAGTCGTCATCGTGATCGTCTACTGCGACTGTATTGAGCGGAGCGAGGCCGTCAGTGGGTGCAGTATACGTGAGCGGTCGATGCGTTTCAATACCTTGTTGGTCTTGAGATGACGCAGCTTGAAGCAGTTTGAGCTGACCTGCTCAACGATGGTGTAGGGGCCGTCGAACTGAAGAACGGAGGAGCTGGAATTCCTTGCTTGGAAGGCTTGGGGCGGTAGACGGAGACTGTGTCGTTTACTTTCCATTCCTTGACAGCCTTGCGGCGGCCTTTGTTCTTTTCAGCGACAGCGGGTAACGGTGGTGTACGCGCTGAACATAAGTTGTGACAGCGGTGCGGGCGCTGTTCAACAGTGCGATCTGTTCGGCCGACTGTATTGACAGGGTCGGTGATGCGTCGAGGGCGGCGCTGGAAGCGGTAGCGCGGGCATTAACAATCTCCGGCGAGTCGAAAAAGTCCAACGTGCAGCGGGGCTTGCGGGCGAGCATTCCTTCAAAGGCAGTAGTGCCGGTTGCTGTAGAAACGTATGTGTTCTGAGCGAAAGAGAGAGAAGGGATGATGCTAGGCCAGTTGGTCTTTTCTGCCTTAGGGAGAGACTGGATAGCCGTGCGGATTGCTTTGTGGCGGCATTCAACGTAGCCGAGTTGATGATGCGAGTAGGGCGCGGTGGTGAGCCAGTCGAGGCCGGCTACGCTGCAAAATCGTTTGGCCAACGTGCCAACGAAAGAACTATGATCATCGAAGAAGATGGACTCCGGAAAACCAAAGATGTAGGCCCATCGGTTGAGGATGAGTTCCACTGTTTCTTCCGCGGATGTGGAGACGCACGGGATGAATTGGAGAAATCCCGAGAAAAGATCGACGATGGTCAGTATGTACTGAAAGGTCACGCCGGGGATGCCGATGTGAACGTGGTCGAGGCCGATGCCCTGTCCTTGATGCGTCCATGTGAGCGATGAATATCGGCCGTGGTTAAGGGTCAGGCGGGCGTGGACTAGTTGGCAAAAGTGGCATTCACGGAGGGCGGCGAGGACGTCATGATGCATGATATCCGTACCGTCTGTGCGGAACCAAATGTAGCGCTCCTTGATAAAGGGGACGAGTGTCGGCGCTTTGGCGTGGTTCTGCATGAGGTGGGCGTAATTGATGAGGGGACGGCGTAGCTCTTCTGGGACATAAACCTTGACTGAAGATTGATCGGGGTCAACGGTGACTGCGATACCTTGTCGGAGGATCAGTTCGGCTGAGCCGGCGGAGACTGAGATGACGTCTTCGGTCCAGAGAGGGGCCGTGAAGCTGTCCTGTCGTTGTGCGTTGATGATTTGCTGGCATGTAACACGCTGTGCATGCGATGTAGCAACGAGAGGATAGATGTAGTGTTGCTCCATTCCAAGTCCATGTACGAGCCAGACGAGGTTGTCAAGGAATAAGATCTTGCTGCATTGCTCGACGATCGTCTGTGGAAGAGTTTCATCGGGGACGCAATTAACCAAGTCTTGAGGCATGAGCAGTGCGAAGGGCTTGCAGAGAGCAAACATGTCGCGGGCAACCATCGGGGAGCGTTCAGCAGAGAGAATGACAATGGCCAGGTCCCATGGGGCTTGAATGCTGCGTAGAGTGGGGCCGCCGCGGAGGATCCGGCAAGATAGGGACTTGAGACGGTATCCAGAGCCGCGTGCGTGCCTTCAACTGCTAACCAAAGGGTAGAGCCTGCTCGGGGTGCTGGAATGGTGGATAAGAGCTGGAGAGTCGCCTCGGCTTCGCCAATTAGGGTGGGTTGGCCGGGGGCGATGCAAGGGACGCGTGAAAGACCGTCGGGGAGTTAATTTTGCTTACCTGGTAGGTATTCGACTTTGAATCGAATCGTCTGAAGGTGCTCCAAAACCCAGTTGACGACCATGGGGCTGCGAGCGTGCCATAGCCACAGGTGATCTGTGACGATGGTGAGTTCGTGGTCGCTGGCATCGATGTAGTAGCGGCACTGTTGAATACCGTAGATGACGCCGTAGGCTTCACGAACGTAGGTCGCCCATCGTGTTTGCGTGTCTGTAAGCTTCTGGGAGAAGTACTGGATGACCGGAGCGTTGCGCTCTGGGCCATTGTGAAGTGCGCCGCCAATGCCGATCTGGCTTGCGTCCGTCCGGAGGTAGAGTCGTTGCGATGGCTCATACTTCACCAGAATGGGGAGCGTAGTGAGGACACGGCGGAGCTTCTTCATGCATTTCCGCTCATCTCGGGTCAGGTAAGGGACACCGGAGGGCCGAGCATGAGTGGATTTGAGAAGATTGGTCAGAGGTGCCACTAATCGGGAATAGTCAGGGATATGGGCTTGGATGAAGTTGGTCATACCTAAGACTGATCGGACTTCGGAAACGTTGGATGGGTCGGCCAGCTTGAGAATAGCGTCGAGCTTGGAAGAATCTGCTGCGATACCTTTCTTGCTGCAGCGTTTGCACAGAATGTTGAGCTCGCGATGGCCTAAGCGTAGTTTCCGGGCCGATCCGTGGAGGCCGGAGTCTCGCATAGCCTGAAAGATGCATCGATGCTCGCGAAGATGGGTATCGAAGTCGTTGGAGCCGTCTGTGACGTCGTCGAGGTAGGCTGAAGCGGATTTATTCCAAAAGTCCAAATGGTTGAAGCACTTATCCATAGCGCGTTGAAAGTCTCCCGGGGCGCGGTGAACACCTTGAGGCATAAAATTAGGAACTAGGAGTCCTAAGGGTGTCCAACAGCGAGAATATCGCGGCTACCGTCATCTGGATTGAGTCTCAGATGCGTGAAGCCGTCGACCATGTCGATAGAGCTGAGATAGTGCCAGCCCGCGAAGCGTTCGCGGTACTGATCTGGGTTGGGTAAACCTGGCACAGGCAGGTGGAGGTTGTCGTTGGCACCGCGGTAGTCGTAGACGTTGCGTATGTCGCGGATGACCTCCTTTGCTAAGTCTTCAAGCTTTCCTACGGGGCAGGCTCGACTAGCCCAGGCACAATTTGCGGAGGCCATTGACCAGAGGCCGGCTGTAAAAACGTGCATCGCCCAACCTTTGAGGTATTGGTATACCGCTGGAGTCCAATTTGGGCATTGCACCGCAATTGGTTTAGCTCCCGGTTTGAGGATGAGCGACACGACAGTGTGATTGAAGACACGTGCTTTATCTTGGAAGACATCGTCGAATTCTCCGAGGAGGGCCCATAGAAGTCGTTGTTGTTCTGCAGTGAGGCCGGAGTTGACGACTTCAGGTGCGTGTTTGGGCGCAGGCGGCGCGGTAAGTTTGGCGGCCTGTTTGTCTAGAAAGTCGCGGCAAAGTGTCTCAGAAATGAGAATCCACGGGGTGGTCTGTGTGCCACTAACCGTAGTTGCCGTACAGTAAAGCATGCGCGGGTCCGGGCATGTTGCAGCGAGCTCCGCCATGGCAGGATCGAAATATGGAGGATCCTTTACAGCGAGGACTGTGACTTCCCGGTGGGGACGAGCCATGGTGGAAGGATCCGGCGGTAAGAATAGAGCGGTGTCTGGAGAGGGCTCCAGACTTGGTTGTCACGCCCGACCCTGTTTGGTATTCAATCGCTGCTGGTGTCCGGTGCCAGACCGAGCGTACATGTAGAAGTGGCGGCGCTGCGTCGGAGCCGCGAAAAGATGCTGTGGGCGCGGAAGTGGCTTGTAATTCGGGTTTTGGACGGGCCGAGGGTCTGTCTGACTATAATGGGCAGTGCAGGCCTGTTGACTGGTCCGATATACCCGGTCGGGTTGATACTTGCCATCGCCGGCCGGCGGATATCGGGTCCTCTTAGCGCGTTGCACGTGTTTGCGGTTCTTCTTGTAGCGGGGGTTGCCACCAAGACTACTGTTGAACGCTGGTAGAGCTGGTTTCGGTTTAGGCTTGCGTGTCCCAGTAGCGCCAGTAGTGTCGATGTGAAGGCAATCGCCGTAGCCACACTTACACCACACTTGATGTGTCTTGTTGGGGTGAAGCGCTTGCCATGCAAAAATGCAGTCAGGACATTATAAGCGAACTGGTTACTGTTGAGTGATGGTACGGTATCTATTGAACACCAAATAGGGTCCACACTATTTTTCCCCTTTACGACGAGTTCAGTGAGTCTTCGCCAAACGCGCTCTTTGTCTTTGACGCTTGCCACACCGTTGATGGCTCCTGATGCGTTGAAGAAAGCGCGATCCAAAGAGTACGGGATGATGAGGCTGCAGTTGCTGAAGTAGTTGAGTTCCGAAAGGATCTCCCGTCGTAAGTAGATGTGTAGGCTCGGGTTGATAGCGGAATGCCGAAATAATGACTGTGTAGGTAGATCGGAGGGCTTACTACCTGCGCAGTGTTTAGCTGTGCAAATACACCATGGTAAATGGGGCGTAAGGCATGCTTTACGTGACGCGCGGAAGGCAAAGAGGCCATCAGGAAGATCTTGTCGGGTACCGGCGTCGAAGTCTGGCTCATGTTGGAGAACAGGCTTACCCGATCGTTGTCCGACATCGATCCAGTGGGCCAAGTTGTACCAGAGGTAGCGTTGCTGATCCGGGTCTAGCTTGTCTGTAAGGTAGGCTGTAGCCGCGTTGAGTCCGCCAGAGGAGATGCAACAAATCCAGTCCATGTGCGCGTAAAAGTTGAGCTGTTTCAAAATCTTAAGGCGCATGTCCGTTCGTAGATCGGGATTGATGGCAGCAAGACGGAACATACCTGGGTAGATAGGCTGAGGGGCTGGTTCGAGAGGGGCGTACTTCGTTTCGAGCCATTCCGCTTATTGTCTTGGCTGGGAACGTAGGTGCATGGCGTGGGATGACGGTGATGTCGGCGCAGTCGAAGAAGACGATGACGATGAAGATGTGGCCGCAGGTGGTTGGCTACTTGCCGGGTTGGGCGAGTCCGGTTTTGACTCGTCGTCGTCGTCGTCTTTTCTCCGGTACGGAGCAGGCTGTCTTTGAGACTTTAGGTGGAGTAGGTGCAGGCTGCGTGCTTGCAGTACTCTGTACATGTGTAGCGGGTGTCGGAGTGGGGACTGATCCCGAAGTGTTGGTAGGCGTGGGCCCAAACTAGAGCTCGAACTGCTAGAGTCGGCGCCAGAAGTTGGGGCGAATGCCGCGTCGTCGAGCGGTTTGACGTCGATCGGGTGGGCACTGGATCCCGGTAGTCCGGTCTGTCCATCCGGGATCATGCACACGTCGAATCCAGGGTTCATGAACATCCCCTGGGGGAAGCCGATGCGGTAGTGTCCGCGTGTTTCCAGTGGACTCAGCGTGTGGATCGGGTGGGGCAGATTCAGAAGTGCCTCGACTTGAAGATCCGACTGAGACATCTTCATTTCGCAATAGAACTTGCGGAGGCGTTCTGTAGTTTCAGCTGCCTTTAGATTGATCCAGCGGCCAGTGTTTGTATGTTGATCCACCGGTAGTGCCGATTCTGCGTTCCGTGGCGCCCATCCCCGGATGTGGGGATTGGGGTGGTAGTTCATCCGGCTGCGAATGCATGGAACGCCGGACGGATAACCTTTCAAACGTTTTTCTCGCGAGTACGGGTTGACCATGTCATAGTCGCAAGGGTAGGTGCCCGCAGGATGGTGGACTACGTGGATTTCGCGGCTGAAGCGCTTGCCGGTCTGGCTGGCGATAATATAAATAGCGATTTGAGCTGTGATCCACTCCACGTTGTCGTATCGCTTCCAGTAAAATTTAGCGGGCCATTTTATGTTGGAGGTGTCTGGGTTCTGTGGATCGATCCAGTTTGGGCACTGCTGAAGGTAGTTGGTAAGGTTGGTGTTGTTTCGGCCTCCTAGTGACCATTGGCCTTCCTTGGTTGTTATTCCTTGCGTTAATCCCTGCCACTTGTGTTGGAGGATATTGTCGAAGAACTCTTCGTCACGCTTATTCATGTAGTAAATGGACAGGGAACTACGGTTGAAATAGTTCCGCGGGAGGTCGACCATGCAGAGGTAGCTGCGTTCGCGCACTAATACATTCTGGATGTCGTAGTAAGAGTCCGTCGCAGTGATATTCAGCCATATGGGATCAATCCAAGGGAGTCGGTGGAAGTAGTGCTGAAGTGCGAAACAGCGTTCTCGTGTTGGTAACTTGAACGAGTAGCGTTGGTATAATGCAGTGCCGAATCCCGGAGCCATAGTGTATTGGCCTGTAGACGGGGTTTCCATGCAACTCCACGGGAAAAGCAACTCACCTTCGGAAAGCGCGTCCATGATGGTGTTTCGGGGTGCTGTTCTCGGGGTGTTACCGACAATGAGTCCCAAGTACGATGACACTTTGTATCCCCACGGTCGCTCCGGATGATACACCATACCGGTGTGGAAATAGTCCACGTTTCCGGTAGGCTCCACTTGGGCCGACGAGGGCTGTACACATGAGTTGCGCAGTACTTCGTCCATGTGCCGGGCAAAAATGGAAGATGGTGGCCTTCAAAGGGGATTTCAAAAATCCATGCATCGTGCTTGCGCCTTTCGGATGGTTGAGGATCTTTTCCACGGCCTCCTTTGTGAGTACCTCCTGGACCGCTGTTTCTTCATGGAGGAGGCGTTGTTTCACGCGTTCAACTCTGACTAGGCAGAGGGCTTCCGTGTTGACGACGCCGTGTCTTGCAGTCGCGCCGTTGTCGATGAGACCCATTCCCAACGTGAAGTCGAAGAATGTCGAATGGTCCATCTCATGAGGTATGTTGCGAGGGGGCCAGTAGCGTTGCATGAGGAGCGTAGGTTTGTCACGACTGAGGCCGAACGTGGCGTCTCCGAATTCGATGTCAGAGCCACCCCAAGGGGTGTTCCCATACATCTGGCGAGGGTCCGTACGTATGTAGATCTGACTCTCCCGGGTGCGTGGAGGCGCCGTAGTGGACGACGAGCTCGATGTCGAGCTCGAGGACGAACTTGAAGTTGTGCTCGAAGTTGTGCTCGAAGTTGTGCTCGATGATGAGCTTGCTGTCGAACTTGACGAGGCGCTCATAGACGGACTCGAGGATGAACTCGAAGCCTGATTCGGTGCTGCAGTCCATGGGAGGAAAGTTCGCGCCAGGAGCGGGTTGGCGATAAAGTTATAGTGGTCCGTGTACGGGAAGACCATCTGTTCCTCGCATCTCCAGTGGATGTCGTTTTCCGGTGGCGGGATTTGGTAGGTTCCGCGGGCGTTTTCTGCCGTGCGCAGCAACGATCGTTCCACTCGAGGGTAGTCCCAACCGCCTTCTACTGGGGTGACGTTGTCGGGCCATAGTCCTTGGCTAGTGATCATCTGTTCCGGGACCCAATAGCCGAGGTGTGGACATTGGGGGTAAGTGCCCACGAAGCAAACGGATCCCATGGTCGGGGAGTAATTCGCGTATACTTCCTTGACGATCCACAGGTCCTCGTCCGAAGCACTAGCAGAGGCCTTGTCCTCTTCCTTACGTTTGGGGAATAAGTTTGGAGGTATCCATATGTCTGGTACCGGTCGAACATCCTTATACGTCTGTTGTGGGTTCTGACCCGTGCGTAAAGTGGGGACTGGAGTCAGGACTTCAGCTCGTCGAAGTTGAAAGGGATCTCCGATTGCGCGACGGACGTTTGGTGTCATTGGCGGTGCTTCGAATCCCGCGAGTCTGCGGCTCTGGCATTCGTGTAGAGGGCCACGTCCGACAATGGGGGACACATTTGTAAGCCGGGTCGGCCTACTAGTAGTGATACTCCGTAGTCGGATTGTTATGCCAATGGGCCGAACGCTTCCTATGGGGGACGGCTCGGCTGCCTCGGTTACCTCGGGTTCGGGGTCCGGGGCCGGAGCACGTGCTTCAGTCTGGAGCGGCAATCGAGGAATTGGTGATCCCTGACCCTGGTTAAGGTCACGAACAAGGCCATCGCTTATTGGTCTTGTCGGCATACAATCTGCGGTCGCCACTCGTAGCGCTGATGACGACGATGATGACGAAGACTGAGCTTGAGGGAGCGCTAAAGAGGCGACCGTAGATGGCGCAGTCAAAGTCGGAGCGGGCGGCACTAACGATGATGATGACGCTGATGATGATGATGATGACGATGATGGTGATGACCGATAGCTCAAAGAGAGTCTCGTAATCGAAGGCTTGCCTCGAAGTTGAGCGAGGTATTGTCGTGCCAGTGCGTCCTCCCTCTTCCAAGCTGATAGACGCCAAGGGCTAATTCCAATCTGGGAGGCATTCGGCGTGTTTCCCACTTGAGAGGGAGGCGTGTCTTTCCATCCCTGGGCCGATCCACTCGTGGAAGGCTTGGCTGTCGCAGCAGCTGAAGATGGAGACTCTTCTGGATTTGAGGATGCCTCCCGTTTCTGTCGTTTGGAAGGAGGAGTACCCGGTCTTTTTGATTCCAAATTCCCGGATCGGGCGCGATGGGTGATGTGTTGAGTTTGCGAGGGCGTAGGATGGCTGGCTTGGCTCTCGCTGTCCTTTTCGCTCTCGTTTTCGACCACTTCGACTTCCAGTTCAACTTCTTCTTCGTCTTCTTCGTCGTCCTCGGCTGCTTCTTCGTCTTGCTCCTCGACCTCCTCGTCGGCCTCTTCGTCTTCATCCTCTTCTTCATTGCGAACCAGCCAGCCAACGTTGCCGTCGCAAGGTCTTCTTTTACGTGAAGACATGAACAGGTTGACTTGGCGGCCATAGAGGTGGGCGTTCGAAGTAGACAGGAGGTCGTGGGAGTTCGGAATGAGCTGCAGTTTGGGACAGGGGTCGATGATTTTTTTGAATCTGACTATCGGGTAGGACGTCTCTTTCGCCAACGTTGTAGGGCGAAAGTGTAGCTAAGCGTAGCAAGCTGTAGGTCACCGACTTGAAGTGGCGTCTCGAAGAGATGGAACTCCGTCTCGTACGATCTGCTTGGAAGGCGGCTTCAGGGGCATGTAGTCCGTGGGCCGAATCGCTTGCGCGTCGTCAATGGAGAGGTTGAGCTGGGCCGAGACCTCGTTGGCGAGAAGCAGGTTCATACCTTCGGGAAGGTGGTTCGAAATATATATCGTGATGGCATGAAGCGGAGACGTCGGCGTGGCCGAGACGAAAAGTTCAATGCCTTCAGAAAGAGTGGCTTCAACACCCACAGATGAGCGTGTGTCGACGGGTGGGAGCGACACGATCTCAAGTCCTTGGTGTATTACCCAGTCGAGAAGGGCTACGCCTTTGCAGTTGCAGGCCGAGTCCAGAACGCATGTAGTCTTACCGATGATGTCTTCTTCCGGGGACGGGCGCAATGATTTGCGCACGTATATATTCCCGCAGACGACGGTCGGGGTTGTAGAAATGCGGAGTAGACGTCGTGACTCCTGAGATGCCGCGCGCGTCGTCATGTGGAAAGCCCGTGGCTGCTTCCGTGTGGCGGCCGAGGATGGTTTCCGCGTGGCGGCCGAGGATGGCTTCCAGTTGCAATTCTTGCCTTCGTCTTGACAACGCTGTTGTCGAAGCTTGCATTCTTCAAGCGGTGTTTCGGGGTCTGATTCGGCTTGAGGAACTGGTTATGTTCCTTGCAGTAAGCGCATGGAATCCAGGTGAAGGGTGGACGCTTTGGCGAGGTCGGGGCGGACTTGGTGGCGGCAGTAACCATCGACGATTTCTTCGAAGGGATGGCAATCGCATTCGCCTTGGTAAAGGGTGGGCGTGTTGCCGTCTTCTTCGTAGTCGGGGCTGGCCTATCCATCTTAGTCCGCTTGTTGGGGCGTCCACGATCCGTTGATGACGCCGGGTGGACCATCGACATAGCGTCAGCCTTGCGCTTCTGACGAGGAGGGCGTTTGTTCTCCTTGTTTTCCTGCTGCGTGCTACGCGGTTTCTTCTGACGAGTGTCGACCTTGACGGTTGAATCACGGGAGAAGGTGGAAGGCGTCGGACGAGGAGGGCGCTCCCGTAGTCGCTTGTATGTGGCGGCCGACGAGGGCTTCGTAGTACTTTCCATCCAGGGCCAATATTCTTCCATGCCATGGAGATCAAGGGAGTTGGTCCAGGGCAGAAACTCAGCGAGATCGCGGGGCCATGCGACACCAATTGCTTTACATATCTCGGTGGCGTATAGGGTCCATCGCTCTCGTTCCATGGGCGTAAGCATCTGAGACACATCGCGGACTTGGTTGAAGTCGGCTGTCTGGTAGCCAGCTGCATGGGCCGTCTCGTAGCTTGTGATGCAACGATTTACATAATATATTCCTGCGAGGCTTTCCTTCTTGAAGCGTCGAAGTTTGAGGGCTTGCAGAGCTGGTCGTTTCATGTCTCCCTTGTCCAGTCGTCCCTTGAACAGTTCCATGGAATATTCCATGAGCATGTACGGGATGATGCTCCAGACGCGGGTGCGGTCGTCAGTGACACGAATGTACCGAGTCCAGTACGCGTCCATGAGGGCCATTGCAGTTTTGTCTCCCCACTTGTTCACCGTATCGATGATGCGGTTGCATGCCAACAGCATTGACAAGTTGTTCAACTGTAGGTTGAACGCAAGTTCGCGGGCTTGAGTAGCAACGTCATGTCCCGGCGCGGTGGTCGGGCGGGTCATCACGAAGAGGGATCGAACTCGGGCCATGCAAAGGTGGACGATCGCAAGACTCTTGTTGTCGACGATGCTAACGAGGATTCATTGCCGGAAGATGGCGTGGATGGTGTAGACGTCCCCGGAGGGCCATTCTCCGTCGAAGGGGCCGGTGGCTGAGTCGCAGTCGTCGTACCGGACGATGGATCAGGTGACGAACCTGCAAGCGAGCTCGATGTTGAGCTCGATGCTGGGCTTGAAGATGAGCTTGCGGCAGCCGGAGTCGCCACTGTCGCATTACCGGTTGTTGTAGTCACAGGGGCTCCACCTTGGTCCTCCACGGGAGGGATCGTTCCACCAGCGAGCAGGGTCGAGTACGCCTCTTCCACAACGGGGAAGAGAGGGCTCAGTGTGATTCTACTACCTTGCATTGTTGTACCCAGCGAGATGCGAGGCGTCGGGCGTGCCGGCGTCAATGTAGCGATGAACCTGACGAATCAGTCGGAGTTGCTGTCAATGGAGCAAAGGCCGGTCTGGGTCCAAAGGAGCCAATTATCGGTCGAATGGTGACGCGAAAGCTGGGTCAGTCATTGACAGTGCTCGATTGACCAATGGGACAGGTGGGCGAGATGCCACGATGGATGCCAGCGATGGATGCGGTACACGTTGTGGTAAGGGTGTCGCTCCACTTGCTAGACTTCCAGGGTGGGCAAACGGACCGACAGGGGTGATGGGAGGTACCCTACCAATGGGGGCCAATGCTGTTGCACCCGCAGGCATTGTAACTGGAGTAAAGGCCAACGATGGGGTAGCTACGGGGGGCGATGTTGCAGCCGTGGATGGTGCAGTAGACGCAGTGGGGCTCGTGGATGGGTGAGTCAGAGGTGCAAGTCCCGGAGGAATACTTCCCAGGGCTGTTGCTGGCGTCGAACCAATCAGGGTCGATGGAGGCACGGTAACTGGGGTGCTTCAAAGGGCTGGGAGTACCAATCCATGAAGTGATCCAGGTGCTCCAGGCATCGACGTCGAAATAGGTAAATGATTAACATAGCCTGTAGGTCCCAAATACTCCTGGTAGATGTCGTGAGCCGTCACGTTGGGATTGCACATCAGCGTGAGAGATGGTGTCGGTACCAATGGTAGATGAAGCAAATTTGTTTGCTTGTCCTTGATTGCCTTGAGTAGAACGTTCCTGTATTAA
>WBZZ01000777.1:152500-155290 GCA_019918135.1 Paulinella micropora
TTGTTGTTGCTGTGATTTTTTGTTTCTGTACTTATTGGTGTTGATGCTGTTGTTGTTGTTGTTGTTGAGCGCTCGGTTTGCTGTATGTTCGCACCTGGTCGGTCAGCATGCGATCTGGATCAAGGCTGCGCGGCAGTGTTGTTGTAGTTATTGTAGTTATTGTAGCCATTGTCGATATTGTAGTTATTGTAGCAGTTGTTGTCGATTGCTGAGTTTGCTGTACTCACTTGGTCGGTCAGCATGCTATCTGGATCGAGGTTGGGCGGCAGCGTTGTTGTAGTCATTGTCGTTATTGTCGTTATTGTCGTTATTGTCGTTATTGTCGTTATTGTAGTTGTTGTAGTAGTAGTTGTCGATTGCTGAGTTTGCTGTACTCACTTGGTCGGTCAGCATGCTATCTGGATCGAGGTTGGGCGGCAGTCTCTCTTTCGGCTTGCTGTCTTGTGTGGGCAGCGTCTTGGGCAGCTTCTTCGTCGGCTGCTCCTCCGCTGACACTTCGTGCTCAGCATCAACACTATATTCAAGTATGTGAGTAAGTACGCAACTATGTATGTTATTTATGCATGTTATGGATGTTATGTATTTATGTATTTATGTATGTTGTATGAATGCATGCATGGCATGCATGCATGTATATGTATGTCTTCGGCTTTGGCCGGCTCGACAGGGGTGTCTGTATTACATGTATCTATGTATGCATGCGTGCATGTTTGTATGGATGTGTATATGTCTGCATGTATGCTACGGTTCTGGCGCGTCGTTTTCGTCTTGAGGCGGCTCCTCTGTCTCCTCGTCTGCCTTGGCCGGCTTAGGACTTTCCTGTGTAGGTAGGTAGGTAGGTAGGTAGATAGAAGATAGATAGATAGATAGATAGATAGATAGATAGATAGATAGATTCGCCATGTACCTGCAGAATGTGTGAGGGCAAAGTCAGCAGACTCTTCAGCACACCCTAGGGGGAAAAAAATTATATAGTTGTTACAAAAAAAAAAAAAAAAAAAAAAAAAAAAAAAAAAAAATCATACAAATTCTTTTTTCAATGTAATGTAAAATGTAATGCAAAGTGACCAGGCTCTTAAGCACGCACAAGGTAATGCAACATGTTGTAACATATGCATTATAACTTGAAAACAATACGATATGTTATCCTTGTTTGATGATCTAGTCTAATATAATGTACTGTAATGCAAAGTCAGCAGGCTCTTGAGCACGCCCTAGGAAAAAAATAATGTAGTATAGTTGTTATTAAGCAAAAATTAATGCAGGATTTTGTGTGTTTGTGTAGAAACTATGATATAAAATGTTATGCGAAGCGAGGAGGCTCTACATTGTGCCCTATGAAAAAATCAAACATATGCATTGCAACAATACAGGATTTTTGTGTGTGTGTGTGTGTGTGTGTTGGTGATATAGTATAATGTCATGCAGTTGAATGAAAAGTCAGCAGACTCTTGAGCATGTCCTACAAAATAAAATATATAATGTAGTTGTTATAAAAATTAAAATTAATACAGAGGTTTTGTGCGTATTTTTGCGCGCATTTATTAAGATAATTTAGTAGTATTCAATCTCATGTAACACACGATCCGTTTGTTGCTCGTAATCTTCCCCTCCACTCTTACTTGTGTTGTTGTTGCTACTAATGTCGTAGTTAATAAGATGATGATGATGATGATGATGATAATAATAATAATAATAATAATAATAATAATAATAATAGTAGTAGTAGTAGTAGTAGTAGTAATAATAATAATAATAATAATAATAATAATAATAATAATATAATAATAATAATAATAATAATAATAATAATAATAATAATATAATAATAATAATAATAGTGCTTCTCTGTCAATGGCTGATGCATTTCTGCACATGCGCCTCCATCGTCTCACCCGTGAGGGGAGTACGAAGAATTGACGATAAGCTCTAATGACACCCCCGCAAGGGCAGTTCCAACACTTCCAGACGGGCCGGTATGTTCAATGAAAATACTGGTCCAGACGGATCGGTATGTTCAATGAAAATACTGGTGGCAAATAATAATAATAATAATAATAATAATAATAATAATAATATATATTGATCTGTCATGGCTGAGCCCGAGGGCCATGCGCCTCCATTCCTCGACCCAACAGGGACTACAGTGAGTATGTTGGGGAGGGAAGAGTGACTCTAACCATCCTGCATAGAAGGCCCCAAAAGGAAGTCCCTACTACCCGCACAGTGTCGGGTACCTTGCAGGAAATCAACTACAAATGATTGATCTTCCCCGAGTGAGAGCTCCACGAGACTGGGTAGGTCCCGCATGGAGGTACTCACAGGGGTAGCAGACATTTCATGCGGTCTGCCAGCGCATGAGGACGTTTTGTGGTAAGTGTCTGGGACGCCTCGAAACCCGTCACCACCCCTAGATCTCGGAATGTAAATACCCCTTTGATCCCACGTGGTGTATGTCTTATAAAAAACAACACAACGACATGGCCTCGGAACCAACGCAACAACATAGCCTCGGAACCCACATCGACATAGCCTCGGAACCCACACAACAACAAAGCCTCGGAACCAACACAACAACATAGCCTCGGAACCAACACAACAACATAGCCTCGGAGCCAACAGAACGACATAGCCTCGAAACCAGTGGGAAGAGGCCCAACCACCTCCTCTTCCCGTGGGGTGCCATACTGTGCACCCCTCCATAATAATAATAATAATAATAATAATAATAATAATAATACTAGTAGTAGTAGTCGTAGAAGTAGTAGTAGTAGTAGTAGTAGTAGTAGT